>OZ014510.1:38831975-39111975 GCA_963966075.1 Aphodius sticticus | reverse complement strand
GAATAGAAATATCCGTCAAATCCTGTCTAACTAGTGTTGTATTAATGCAGACACGACCGATCTCGATCAAATAGAATCTCATGCAGCTAAACTATTAATTTTATATATAGTATGATAAAGTCATGTGTCTGGCCACATCAGATTTTTTTTCTTGAACTAAAGCTGAATGCATTTTTCAGGTTATTTATTACCATAAGAATCGGGAAAACATGAGTAATAAATAATAAGAGATCTATGTTATAAACTATACTTTGCCAACAGTCCTTGAGATTTCCATCCTGCTAAAAATTTGAAAAATCACAGCTTTTTACTAGGGTCGAAAAGATACTTTTGAATTACAGACGTTACAGTAACAAAATAAAATTCAGTATCTGGTATTTCAGTTTTGTTTTGTCTTTATATCTAAATTACAAGAGAAATATTTTTCAGGTTATTGATTAGCATAAGAAACAGGGACGGTTGTCAAAAAAGTAGACACCTTCTATATCCGTACCTTAGTTTTTTCTTATGGACAAACATTAAAGGCCTGTGGTTTGTGTACCAATAAACAATACTCTACAAACTGGATGTATTTTGTTTTACATACTGCAGTTACCAACATTATCAACCTAGAGTACACCCTGTATACAGTGCTGTCCAGCATGGCCTGTTGGGAATCTGATCACCCTATAAAAGTGGATAATTTGGTATATTGTTGTGTGCTGGAGACGCTGATTATGAAGTACTGTAATACTGAAAAATGGATAAAAGTGATATGGATGAACTCTGTCAATGTTAAACTATCAAAAGGGACAAAGAATCAACAACAAAATAGTACAGAAGCAGCCCAAATAACAATCAACAATGAAACACCGTATACACGTACACACATACACCATTTATCGATTTTTTTTCGACCCATTGACCCAAAACAGTTTAGCATCCTCGTCGACTACTCTCGCGTGCTATTGTTTAAATTTGAACGGCATCGCATGAGTGATGTGCAACGAACACGTAACACAAACCCGACCGACCCCTAGCGGGTCGTATACGCGTTACGTACAAACTGCGCCATTAATCATTCCATCGCTTTGATACACACACGTGGACGATTTAATTAGCAAAAATTATCACGCAGTAATTTAAACGCGCACTCGCACACACGCAGCTTCCGTATAGGGGTAGAAATACAAGAGCGCACCACGCGAAGGGTGAATTAATTCAATTATTACGGCATGTTTTGAGATTGATTGTCCCGATAATGTCATTGTGGCGGGGCAAAGAGAGGTTAGTGTTGGAAAATGCGGATTTTTAGTGGGATTTGAAGATATTTGGCGATTTCAATTTGGGTGGAGGTGCCGGTGAATTACCAAAATTGTGCTGCGTTCGGTAAAAAAAATAATAATTTGTAAATGGAATATGCATTTGTTAAATATTTAAAAAGGTTTGAAAAATGTATTGTAAAATGCTATTGTAATCAGCGGATTGAGAGGATTTGGCTATTGAACTGAATAATGTTTTGTTTTGTGCATGGATGGATAAACCAATTTTTAATATTTTAATGTACCGCGAGTTTTATTGTAGGCCTTCTGACGCAAATTGTGGTAAAACCTCTTATTTGTGAGCAAGTGAGCAAAACACATGTGCATAATTAATTACTAAAATTCTATTTTACGATAAAATATTTCTTCTTTCAGATTTTTATATTATTTTATGCTTTGATATACAGGATGAGTTTACCGGGTCTAGAATATTCATAGAGGTGATAGAGCATCACATTTTATTAACCAGGAAAATTCAAAGAACATTCAGTCAAGAGTGTACCTTTTCTGAGATATGACATTCAGAGGACTAAAGTACTTTATAGATATGGTATCACTTACCAATTGTATTTGTGGGACGATGGGGTGATTAAATAATTAAATAATGATTAAATGCTATCCATGTCTAAAATAAACTAAATATTTACTTTTACACTGAAAAATTTTGACGTGAATTTACAGTAGGAATAGTAGGTTTTTTGCCCTGCGACAGTGTAATTTTACATCTCAATTGTATTTTTACATTATCATTGTATATTTACACTGTAATTTTACAAGAATTTGGCCGGAATATTACACCAATTTTGATGTAATCTTAAGTGATATATGGGGCAATGCGTAATAATTGAACATCAATTTTAATGTAATTTTACATGAAATATGAGGTAATCATTTTACATCTATTTCAGTGTAATATTCAATGAACTATGCAGAAATTTTGATTTGTATAATTATATTCTGATCTTGAGTAGATATTAACATTATCATATAATACAGAAAACAAACATCATACAAACAGTCAAACGTTACAATAGTACAAACGACCATACAAATATGGTATAGATAAAATTAATTGTAAAAAAATTAGACGTACATACAAGTATTAAACACTTTGAGGCACATAAAATACATTTTCCGTCGATCGTTTATTTATGAGTCAGTTTAGTGAATAGGAAATCGTTTATTAAACAACTCTATTCATCGAGCTTATATGACTAGAGGGAGCGTGACGGGCTTTGTTTGTGGCCAAAGATAATAAGGTCGAAAGTCGTATATTTTCTCGTTCCCAATGTAACGCACCAATGAGCGGTCAGATTAAACTGGCGGCTATATGTCAAATTTGAATTAGGTAGTCGCGTATGGCGTGAAAGGTAACCTCACAAAATAAAAATCCTTTTCTGTTTTTGAATGTACATACATTTGTAGTACCTGTTATAATTGTGCCATTTGTTAAAAAAGCAATTAAACCATCCAAGAGCAATTAATTCGCTATTCCAGTTCTCTGCAAAAATCTTTTTGAGTGACGTTTGTTCAACTTTTATATAGTAACAACAGAATCCATTTTTTATAGGTTTGGACAAAATGTATTCTCGCGTGTAAGACTTTATTTGTTTCTGTATAGCTTGACCAGCGAGTAGTTGCATCGAGAGCGTTGCGCAGAACGCGTCACGTACTCATTATATTTACGCTCTGCGCACCGCTGTCGAGTCAAGTTTAAGTTGGTTGTACTATACATGATTTGTTTATTTTCTTTAATAGGAATATGGGTAATAAACTACAAGCAAAATACAACTTATAATAGGAAAATATTTTATTTGAACAAAATTTAACTACTGGTTTTCAAACAAAATGGTCTTGGTGTAAGAACTTCGAACACTTTTTTCTGATTCTAATAACATGGTTTTACACAAATAATGCTCCATTAATGTTGATAAATTGCACACTTTTTGTCTTAATCGCATGTTGTAACGAGACAATTGGCGAATTCGAGCAATTTTCTTGCTTATGGTAGTTCTTGCTAATGCTAAAACTGCCCGTGCTTGAAGAGACGAAGATAAGTCTGAAGTATGTACGTCACCCATATATCGAGGATTGTACCTACAATAAAATAACGTTAAAATATACCTAAAACAAAGTTACATATTACATAAATTTTCTCCTTTTTCTTGGCAGTGCTGAAGGATGTTCCGTTGGTGTTGCGCTGTGTGGCACTTTCAAAGCTCGTAGCCGTGGCAGTGATTGTTGACTCTGTGTGTCCACTAGTGTCTGCTACAACTGCATCGCTCATACTATCTGTGTCCGTATTTTCATTTGGTAGATCACTCGTAACAAAAATACTTGGCACCGCACTACGGGAGAGTTATGGTCTTCCGTCTTTTCCCAGTTTATAATCGCTATTAGAAAAGTGTCTTGAACACAGCACAGTTGTTTTAAAACCCCGACTTTTTATAGGTATAGCTTCAATCCGAGCTTGTTTTGAGTCTTGAACTGTTGGAAATCTACGAGAAGGTATATGTTATAATTTAATATTACTGTATTGCGGTAATAAAGGTCATACCTGTGACACGTTATATTTTTTGATGCTGCCTTTTTACAAAAGCAGCAGTTTCGCCCCATTGTTACCTCTTAACCATCCAAGGTACCATCTACATGCATCTACATAGGTAAATAAACTCATAACCTCGATGTAAACATATGTTCAAAATAATGGCGGTATCTAGCATCTGTGCGCATGCGCGAACAATGTGCACGAGAATCTACACGAAATTCGACCTTATTGACAAGGTATGTTGGGCCAAAACAAGCCAATGCATTGGGATAGGCCGTACTCCGTCTAGTTATAGATGGTCTAAGACTCTATTAATGCACGATTTCTATTAATGCATGATTTGTTATAGCCAATCACACGACGTAAAGACGTCATTTGATTGGCCAATCGAATATATGTGAAATGAAACCTTCCAATCAAAACATACCGCTCTCTAGAACTGTCAGTGTCAAATTACATAAATTGTCATATAACCTAAAAAGACATTGGCGAAGAAAAATCTATGTAAACGACGCTAGAAGAATACGATCGACGAAAAAATTTTGTAACCAAGTTGAATATTAAACGGCGATTAATGATCTCGACAATTAACGCTCTTGCTACGCTCGAGCGTTAAACAGTCTCGATCATTAATCGGTCTTTTTAATATACTTATTGGTTAAATAACTATAAAACCATAGAAAAGCAATTAATACATACTCAAACATAGAAAGCACACGGATAAACATATAAATGCACTTCGGTCAGTCATGAACCCACATACTCATCCACTCTGTTTCTGACAAACACACTTAGTGCAAGATGTCCCGCATCTGTATCTGTAATAGAAGAAGGAAACATATTAGATAGACACAGAAAAGTTAACCTAAAAAGAAGATTTCACATTCTATTCTATTCTCCAACGTTGGCTTTGTAGATAGTTTGCACATTATCTTTCTATGGGTATAAAACCCTTCAATCTTAAAGCAAATTTTCAAAAAGAAACGTAAAAGACTCTGTACTTACACCTTTCTGCCAGGGATGGCGTTAAGACATCAATCTCTTGTGGCTGGTTGTCCTCATTGGAGCTCTAAAAAGACAATACAATTGTTGCTCAGTGTGGCAAACTATTTTAACCTACACCTATTAGTTCACTGTATCACTGTTACTTACCAGACACAGAAATACGACGCGCCCAACTGTATACTGCACTCAATCGTGTGCGTACCGGCGTTCGTTTGCAAAACAGCTGATCAAACGTAGCGCATGCGTCTGGGCGTTACAATATCAACTAACCCGCTATTATAATAGTAAAATCACAATATACGGTGTAGTTTTACGATTCTAAGGTATATTTCCATTGTATTTTTACTAAAAGGTCAATGTAATTGCAATGAAGCAGCAATATCGCTGTAATAGTACACAGACGTGTAAAAATAATTGGAATTACGTGCAATTTTTGGACTTACCACATTTCTATTGTAATTTTCACAATGATTTATGCGTAATTTGACAGCAATTTGTCTCAGAGTAGAAAGCGTTTGTTTAGGGGCACTTTAATTTGAAATGGTTTAGTTTTAATTCAAATAATTAATAACCGTGTTCAATAATTTATTCTCTAAGTAAACAGGTAGACAGGTTTGATTTTAAGCTTAGCTGGACTTGAATCTAGGCAGATCTCATTTGTTAAAGAAAATTACGAGAACTGCTTCAACGCAACACGCTTATAGATATAAGAATATCGTTGTTTTCAAAATAGTATGAAGAATGCCTGTAGATGTCGCTTTAGTTGTCTGATTGTAAAAGGTAGCGCCCTCTGGGTATGCATTGTCCCATTTTCTTCTCGCAAAACTTTTTTCCAGGGAATATCATACCAAGTAGGACTTAAAACTGTATTTATACGGCTGTACCATATGTAGGTATTGAAACCCCGAATAAGAAACTTTTTACTTAGACTGACATTTCTGGTAGAAAAAAATCTCTAAAAGGATTCATATGGAGTTTTTGTTTCTCTTTCTGCTTATTCAATTTATTTCTGTTATTTTGATTTTTTTACTTAAATTTTATTGTTGTTAACGATATTGATTGTGTACTTTCTGCGTTTTTGCATTGTTTAGTATTTAATTTATTTTTTTTATTTTTCTTTAATATTATTTATTTTGTTAATATTTCAAACGTCTGTAACTTTTTAACAATTTGAGAAAACAATTAGGTACATATAAAAAGTTTTACGCAGAATGACGGTCTAATAATGTTTTGTTTTGTGCATGGATGGATAGAGCAATTTTTAATATTTTAATGCACCGCGAGTTTTATTGTAAGCCTTCTAACGCAAATGTGGTAAAACCTCTTATTTGTGAGCAAGTGAGCAAAACACATGTGCGTCTAATTAATTACTTAAATTCTTTTTTACGATAAAATATTTCTTCTTTCAGATTAGTATATTATTTTATGCTTTGATATACAGGATGAGTTTACCGGGTCTAGAATATTTATAGAGGTGATAGAGCATCACATTTTATTAACAAAGAAAAATTCCAAGAACATGCAGTCAAGAGTGTACCTTTTCTGAGATATGACATTCAGAGGCCTAAAGTACTTTATAGATATGGTATCACTTACCAATTGTATTTGTGGGACGATGGGGTGATTAAATAATTAAATAATGATTAAATGCTACCCATGTCTAAAATAAACTAAATATTTACATTTACACTGAAAAATTTTGACGTGAATTTACAGTAGGAATAGTAGGTTTTTTTGCCCTGCGACAATCAGTGTAATTTTACATCTCAATAGCATTTTTACATTATCATTGTATATTTACGTGGGGTAAGTGGGACACCCTGCATATATGAAAGCTGGATACAGGTTGTATCACGATTATGCTGTTTTACCGTAAGGCCTAAATGTAACTGTAATAGTTTCACATTTAACAAAAAAAAGTACATTAAAAAATAGAAGTATGTACCTAAAGTTCAATTCATAAGAATCAAGTAAGTTCCAATAGGTTTTCTATAATTAAATATTTTAACACCAGTACCTCTAACAATATTTCGTGTTTTTAAATAAATTCCTCCTTTAGTTAAACTGTAGAATGTTTTTATACCTAATATTGGGAGCACATTCATAATTGAGGTCCAAAAAGCTTTTATAACCATATGCAAATAATTATATTGAAAGTATAACAGAGAGAACTATGTTCCATGTTCGCCTTTTCTGCGTTTTAAAAAAAAATACTCCTTTGGTCACAATGCAGAATGTGTTTAAACCTAATTATGGGAGCACATTAATAATTAAGTTGCAAAAAGCTTTTATAGGCATATGCAAATAATTATATTGAAAGTAAGGCAGAGAAAACTAACTTCCATGATCGCTTGAAATGCAAATGCATTTATCGTTGTGGAGGGGCATTATTAATTGACTTACAAAAAACCTGTCATGGGCATCCGCAAATAATTGATTTTATTATAATTTTTGTTTGACCTATCTGGTCCCGTATAAAACACCGAGAGCCCGCGACAAAAATACCTTCATCAAACATCGCTACGAACATTTTAAATCTGATATAGAATGTTAAGAAAATGCTAATGTGGAATTAAGCAATTGTGTCCAAAACGATGTTTTATAATTATTTGGCTAATTAGTGACAGAAATTGTTATATCAGCACCGCCACTACATATCTGAAAAATGTCTTTTCTCTTATAGAAGGAAAGATATTTCCTAATTGACGTTCTGTATACCAGCACATCCAAGAATGGCATCTGATTATCCTCTTCTATTTCCATCGTGAATTTGATAGAAGGACTAACATTGTTCAGGTGGTTAAGGAACTCAGTAAGTTTATCTCTACCGTGTAGCCAAACCACAAAGGTATCATCGACATTTCTGACTCAATACTTGGGTTTGTAAGGACTTGACCTAATGGCTCTTTGACCTGTAATTGCCAATTTATTCATGGAATTGTTTGAAGAAGAAGCCATTAGGTCAAGTCCTTACAACCCCAAGCATTGGGTCAGATATGTCGATGATACCTTTGTGGTTTGACCACACGGTAGAGATAAACTTACTGAGTTCCTTAACCACCTGAACAATGTTAGTCCTCAATGGGTAGAGAAGTGCTACTAACACTGTGTTCAACAGAGCCGAGAAGGTATGCGACTCCAGCACCTTGGACGACAAACGGAAACACTTGGAGTGGCCCTACGTCAGAATGGATACGCCTTGTCTGACATACGGGGTGTCACAAAGAGAAGACTCAGATGAACCGCAAGAGTCCTAGGGGTTCGCTTGCTTACCATACGTATCAGAAAGAATATATAGAAAAAAGAAGAAATCGGGTATCACGATAAGGTACAGAGCACCAGCTAAAGTAAGGGATCTCTTGCCTAACCCAAAGGATATCACACCACTCCTGAAGAACGAAGGGGTATTCAAGATACCATGTGAGTGCGGAACATGCTATGTAGGACAGACAGGACGAAGCATCGAATGTCGAGTCAAGGAGCACACTAGAGACACCCGGCTAGGGAAGATTCAACAGTCCGCTGTTGCTCAACACTGCTACGAGTTGGGACACACAATGGATTTCGATGACGTGAAGATGTTGGCAAGGGTGGGTAATTATATCATAGAAGGCTTATTAGAGAAGCCATCGAAATTTACAAACATCAATCGCGAGGACGGCACTGACAATAGTAGGGTCTGGAAATCGATCCTAACGCGATCAGGTGGAAAAGCACATGGGAGCGGTAGCTCCAGATGTGCTCAGTGAATTTAGGTATATATGGGAGATTTCTTTGATAGGTCTTCAGTATTCAGTTAGCTCTGAAGAAGCAAGCAACATGGTTCGCCAAACGTCAGCATTTACAAATCTTGATACAAGGCATAACCAGGAAGCAGTTTAATTTCTAAGTGTAATGTTGTTTGCATGTTTTTGATTTTAGTGTAGCCAAGTTAAAACATAACTAAAACCTACTGGCCACACCCGTCATAGGTATATTAAAGGACTGTTTATAAAACATAACAAAGGTTAAATATTTATTTCCAATACAATACAAATACAATTCCTTTTTCATCGTTTTGTCTATGCTACAACCAAAATTATCCTTCATTTGCTCTTTATGTACACCGTTTATTTATCGTGTATCCCAATACACATCAAAAATACCCTCAGAGTTATTACATCATTTCCTCTTGACATATTCTCTCCAATATTTTCCGATACGTACATCCTCCAGCAAAATTGTACTCGTCAAAGTTTTCCATACAAAAGCTAAAACCAAGAGGGTGATTCGATTATGCGATGTCACTCATTTGATCCTCCCCCTCGATGGGGAGCAACGTCGAAATAAAATTATATTCTGCGAGTGGGAAAGGAAGGCATCGCAGATGAATTTGGTACGACGAAATGCAATTTCGCGACGACTGGCAGGAAGCAGGCGAACGCGGATCTGGACGGCGAAGGATGAGGCGAAAAACTCGAAGGATGTAACACAATAACGCTCAGAATAAACACGGCAACGTCATCCGTCGTAGAGATAAGGACGTTATTATATTATGCACGTCGTCGGCGCGATCTTGAAAAGCTTCAAAAGCTCGCTAGACGAAAAACTGGAACGCCCAAACAAAAGTAAATATCAGTAAAGCAATGTGTCAGTTTGTTGTAGACGGTAGGATATTATTTTAGAAATTATGTATTACTACTGTTATTTTTCTATATTTTTTGTATAAAATACGTCTTGATGACAGCGCAAGATTTGAATTGCGCGCTATTTTGGCTGTTGTGATTTGATAGGTCAATGAGTGAGACAGGTCGATAGGAGAGAGATGGCAGTTAACATGGAGTTAACACGAGACAAAAACGTGTTCTTATTGTTAAATATAAATATCATTTCCTTTTTCAAATCGAACAATACTGTATATTTTTACATTTTTTTAATTTTAAGATTATTTCTAGAATTTTTTGTAGTTATCAGCAATTAATTAAAACTCCTGAACTTTGAAACTGAATATTTTCCCACGTACATACAGATTTATTTTAATTTACTGTTGGAATTTACTGAACATTTAATTTAATTCTATTTAATTGTTCTGTTACGTTGTTCTGTTCTGTTCTGTTGTTATTTTTTATCCGTTTAGTTAAAATAAAACTTTATGAGTTTTGATTAATTGGTTATAACTCAAAAATGATGCATTGTATAAAAAATGATTCCTACAAAAAAATCTTGGAATTAATCTTAGAATAAAAATGTAAAAAAAATTGTTCTATTAGAAAAAGGAGAGATTGCCAGTTTCCATAATAAAATAAGCACTCTGTATATTAAAACTTTTGTTTGATTTTTTTTTGAAAATGTTTAGGGTTGGACAATTATTTAGGTGCTCCGGTAAAGTAGAAGAAATTTTGTATAATTTATGTCTATGACATTTTTTGGTAAAATTATTGATTTAGCTGCCTTTTTTAATTTGAAATAACATCAAAAATGGCTGCGTAACTATGGCCAACTTTTGATTTTTTTATGGGCGCCATGTTGAATTTTGGCATTTTCCGATATTCGTGTCTTTTCTCATTTCCGCAATGTATAACATGTTAGCATTATTTTTTAAAATAATGTTGTAATAATCAAAAACCTAAGTACCTAACTGGAGCTTGGTTACAGACCGTCGGACTCGTTGCCAAGCAACGTCAACAAAATCCAGTTGGATCAAGCGGCGCGCACAGCGTCGGCTTTGCCATTTAAAAAATCTGATGTGGTCAGGCACATGACTTTATCATACTATATATAAAATTAATAGTTTAGCTGCATGAGATTCTATTTGATCGAGATCGGCTATGTCTGCATTAAAATAAACCTAGTAGAACTAGACAGATATCTCGATTAAAGATGCGTTCGGATATTGTACTCCGTTGACACCGGGTACACCGTCCAAATGACACTTACGTGTTATTGGGTGTAAAAAGTGTAACGGTGTTCTATATCCGAACGCAGCCTATATTGACAGTAGTATTTTCAAATCATTAGCGTTTGACACTAGCTACTGTCATTAGAATCAAAAATCTGACATATCCTGGCTACTAGTTTTAAAGCAGTACGACCGATCTCGATGAAATAGAATTTGCTCATGCAGCTAAACTATAAATTCTACCAACAAATGTCATATACATAAATTATAGAAAATTTCCTCTCCTTTAATTTATTATTTAACTATTTTGACGACATTACACAAATAGCGGCTCATTTGCAAAATCTTCGAAAAATACTATGAGTAAACCACCAGTTCCTTTGGACCCTTTTCAACAGAAAGCTTTTCAGCTCTAAGTTTGGTTATGAAACTTCTAAATATGAAGTTTCGTCCCGACACCTTTAGTAGTTTCTCCGGAATCGTCGCCACAAAAACGGGTACACACACACACACACACACATACACACACACATACACACACACATACACACACACACACACACAGACATTTTTTGTACCTTGGTCAAAAATGTTCAGGGGACCCAAAAAGACATATTTCCGCTAAAATCTCAAAAATTTTTTTTGGCATGATTACAATACTTTACATACTGCGTATGATAAAGTAAAAAAATAAACCTTAATTGTGGTTGATTGTGGATGTACAGGGTGGGCCAAATTCGATGTTACTATAGGAGATCTCGGTAACTACAAGAGATATCGAAAAATGAGTAAGGTTGTTGTGTCGTCTTTTTTTGAGAGAAACTCAATGGTGAAAACCAAAATTAGCTATCGTCTTTTGTTTTCGAGTTATAACACAAAACTCGATTTTTAGCTATTTTGATACTTGTCGATATCTTTGTTGTTTGTTAAATCAGACGAATGATATTTGCACGTTCTTCAGGCACTTTTTCGATTAGAATTAAGTGGAATTCACAGATTTTAAATATCTCTAATAGTTTTGTAGATATAACATAAAGTTGTGTTTTTTTTAATGGAAACCATAGCTGGCTATGACTGAAATAAATAGAGCATTTTTTTCCCTTTTCAACGATATATAACATGCCGGTCCAAAATATTCCAAAAGTAATGTTTTATTGAATAACATGAAATTAGTATATATCAGAGAAATTATAATTATAGTCTTTAAGATTTCTCCGAGTAGGCGTATGTCACTAGTAGTTTGACACTACTAATCAGTGAAATTAGTAAAATTTCATTCTTTTATTTTAATTGAAAATTACGGAATGCCGTTTGAATAGTATGAAAAATGCGCAATAATCGAATGCTTTATTCAAAGTAATAACAATAGTTGTGATATAACATCTGAAACATAATTCAATCGTTATCCAGGTAGTGCACGACCGCACAAACTTGTTTTTGGGATTAAAAGACCATCCCATCAATTACGGGTTGATTAATATGCCAAAAGCCGAACATTGTGGTATGGATTCGTATGCTGAAAATTCAGTTTCTATTTAACGACTTGAAGTTGAGGGATTTGCAACTGCGGCTGCAACTATTTTGGTGGCAGCTTCTTCAGCATTTTCAATATGGTAATGTTTGGGTCTTGGCATACTAAATGACCCGTGATTGATGAGACTTTCTTTTAATCTCTCAAAAATAGATTTGTGAGGTTGTGTTCTTTCTGGATAACGATTGAAGTATGTTTTGGATGCAATTTCAGCATTGTTATTACTTTGAATAAAGCATTCGATCATTGCGTATTTTTCATATGATTCATACGGCATTTCGTAACTTTTAATTGAAATAAATATTCAAAAGAATGCAAATTCAATACTTAAGTCACTAATTAGTAGTGTCAAACTACTTAATTAGTAGTGTCAAACTACTAGTGACATACGCCTACTCAAAGAAATCTCGAAGACAATAATCATAATGCCTCTGATATATACTAATTTCATGTTATTCAATAAAACATTACTTTTTGAATATTTTGGACCAGCATGTTATATATCGTTGAAAAGAGGAAAAAAGGCTCTATTTATTTCAGTCATAGCCAGCTATGGTTTCTATTTAAAAAACATAACTTTATGTTATATCTACAAAACTGTTAGAGATATTTAAAATCTGTGAATTCCACTGAATTCTAATCGAAAAAGTGCCTGAAGAACGTGCAAATATCATTCGTCCGATTTAACAAACAACAAAGATATCGACAAGTATCAAAATAGCTAAAAATCGAGTTTTGTGTTATAACTCGAAAACAAAAGACGATAGCTAATTTTGGTTTTCACCATTGAGTTTCTCTCAAAAAAAGACGACACATCAACCTTACTCATTTTTCGATATCTCTTATAGTTGCCGAGATCTCCTATAGTAACATCGAATTTGGCCCACCCTGTACAATGCCGTTTACCAATAACGAAATTTCTAACATTGGACAGAAATTTAGCGGACCATGGATCGTTTAGGAAACCCCGCAATTCTTATAATCCTCACGGAAATGTTAGATTACCATAGTTTGCAATGCTTCAACTACTGGTTTTTAGACAAATGACGATCCTCGGATTTCTACGCGATAAGTAGCATCTACTTTGTAATTGCCGCAAGCACGTGTTTGGAGAGCATTACGAACAAAGAAATTGAAACCATACAAACCTCACACAAGTCAAACTTTGCAGTTGTACGAAATTATTTGAATCAACAATTTCCAAATCGCTGGATTGGTAATGGTGGAGTGGCGGAAAGTCCTGCTAGATCCCCTGATTTAAGTCCTCTGGACTATTTTCTATGGGGAACTGTGAACGATGAAATTTATCACGATACTCGCATAATATCGAGGAACTGCGGGATCGAATAACAAATGCGGTCAATGCTATTCCGGGAAGAACAGTTAGAAAAGCATAACATGTCGAAAATCTGGCTCGGTTTTATGCCTTCCAGAAAATGGCGACCAAAACGGCGGTCTGTAACCAAGCACCAGTTGGGTGCCTGATAAGCACGACAAACAACGAGAAAAAGACGAAAGTTTTTTTAATTATTAAACCATTGTTTTAAAAAATAATGCCAACATGTTATACATTGCGGAAATGAGAAAAACACGACTATCGGAAAATGCCAAAATTCAACATGGCGCCCATAAGAAAAACAAAAGTTGGCCATGGTTACGCCGCCATCTTTGATGTTATTTGAAATTAAAAAATAACACTGCATTCCTTGTTGAAGTCGCTGTAGAATGTTTTTGTTTCAAATGTCTAGCTACGTCTGGTTTTGAATAAAAAATTAAAAACGATATCTTAACATTTCAGATTTTTGCGGATATCTTTAAAATGGTAGCTTAAATTTCTTTTCAGATAATTGACCAACACAAAAATACGAAACTTTGCCAAATTTAAACATAGGCTCTATCTCCACTAATAAGCGAGATCCCCATGGTGAGCCTCGAAATTGAATCCCCCGGTATAGTATGATAAAGTCATGTGCCTGGCCCCATCAGATTTTTTTTTCAGTGCCGTTTGGTCTTTGTAACAAAATTATTACAATATATTATGTGACAAAACATAGTTCTTTTGTTTTTTAAAGGCAATGGCGTAATTTTATATCTTTTCATAGAAAATATTAACTACAAATTAAAAAAGAAACAAACAAACAACACGAAATAAACATTCCTTTATTCAGTAAAAAAACATGAGCAGGTTAGTAAACAATATTACATTTTACATCGATTTAGTGTTGTTTTGTTTTTCATAAATGTTTCTTTTTTACAAGCTGGCCCCTACTGGTTGGGATAAAGTCACCTAAATACTTTTGTGTCCTAATCGCATTGGTTTTGGAGATACAGTGTGTTAAAATGTAACTTTTGTAGGTACCTATATAAATAAAAATAAAATATATTGATCACATTATACAAATTTATTGCATCTAATACAAATTTTAATTATGTAATTAAATGTACAAATAAACTTCATGATGCCAATGTTATTATTAAAGATACAATATTTCAGAAATGAATATATTAGAATTTATTCAAATACATAAATTCTCCAAATTTAATTTAAATTTTTATTTAGTTCTATTTATTACAACCATTAACAAATTGTTTGCATCAATTACCGAAATCTATAACCGCTAAAAATTAACGGACTTACTTCGGATACTGTCTGTATAATTGATTTCTATAAAGCACAATGCTGTTGAAAATGTCTTGAAAAGTCTTTATTCGTTATGCAGCCGTTCTGCTAAGTTCCATTGTTTCTGGAACAGATCTGGGCGGTATGATATTGTTAGTAGTAATGATATTTAAGTATCAAACATATTTATAGTTACAGTAGTGTAATGGAGCTATCAACACAGCCCAATAAAATATTTTATGGTCAATAAAAGCGCATCTCGGCCAAGAGTCTTAAGTATTTTTCAGACGATGAGTCCCATCTTTATGACGGTTTTATGCTATGCTTTTATCGTCGCTAATAATATCAGCATGTAACAACAATTCTTTTATTAGTGGTTCACCTATCTATATAAGGGCTAAGTCTATTTTTACAAAAGGATAAACCATTATTAATAAGAAATTATTAATTTCAAAAAAGGGTACTCAGAACAAAGCAATTATTACCTGGTCTTTTTTCATCTGTCAATAACAATTTATGATTTGGAAATCGATTTCTATTGTTGGCAAAGTAGTGAAATAAAACTAGTTTACTAGTTTTTTTAACCAATTAAAATTAATAAAAATAAACCGAATAAGCAAATGAAGAAACAAATAAATTAATATAAAACTTTTATTGATTTTTGTAACTCCTTAAGAAGTTAGGGGTTGAAGTATTAACAAAATCGTTTAAAATGCGGTTTTTGTTAATATTTCAAACGTCTGTACCTTTTGGAATTGAAAAAAAAGCAATTTACTTTGCAAATAAACACACAACATATGTAATGTAGTCCTCACCTTATACTTTACATATACGGTGAAAAATTAGATTCGCTATGACCAGCGGCGCGTTATGCCCTCACGGGGCCCTTGGTAATTTTGAATTTGGGGGTCCCCATATACAATCTTGAGTTAGCAAAACTCTTTTTAAACTAATTTCATTTACTTTTTTATACAATAATGTAAGATACATACTTATTTAATATAACATCACTTTGTGAGCAATTAACAAAAAAAAAAATCAACAAAAATCAGAAATAACAGTGAAGGTATTGACTTTTTGCAACAAAATTAATTGTAAATACATACATAGGTACATAATTATTTAATGCAATAAATAAATCTTCTTAAGAAATACAAAATATCAAATAAACACCTAAACAATTAAAATCAAATTTTGTAACAAATATAATAAAGGTATATTATATTATAATAGAAGTTTTATAGACAAAAATTAGCGGACGAGTTGCTTTGCCCAAATGGAACGAGTGCGCAAATACGTCTTATAAAACGAGTGTTATATACTATTTGTTTCTACTTTGCGACATTAATTTTCCATAAATTTCGAAAATTGCTGTTGTCATATTACAATCTAGAGTAATTTTATTTTTTTATATAAATTTTTGTTTGCATTTAACAGTTGGTAGTTGTGGTAAAATTCACAAATACGAAAGAGGCGAGGGAGATGTTAGCCTTATTTGACACTTGACGTCAATATCATCAATCTTGGAAAACTACAAGTTTGTGATTGTGTTTTCATATTTAAGTTAACGACACCGAACGCGGTTTCGTTATGAGTTTATATAGAACGCAAGGTAGAAAATTGTATATTATAATACAAGTTTTATAAGACAAAAATTTGCGCACGAGTTGTTTTGGGCACGACGAGCGTAGCGAGGAGTGTCCAAATGGAACGAGTGCGCCAATACGTCTTATAAAACGAGTGTTATATACTATTTTTTCTACTTTGTGACATAAATCTTACGTAAATCTCGAAAATTGCTGCTGTCGTCTTACAATCTAGAGTAGTTTTAGCTTCACCAGTTGACTGTTCCGGTAAAATTCACAAATCCGATTGAGGCGAGCCAATGGCGATTGAGATGTCAGCCTTATTTGACACTTGACGTCAATATCATCAATCTTGGAAAACTAAAAGTTACTAAAAGTTGGTGATGTTTTCATAACGACACCGAAAGCGGCTTGGTTATGAGTTTATAAAAAACGCAAAGTAGAAAAAGTAAGTTAAGATGTACTTATTAAATTTGTGGTGCTATTTTCATAGTCTTTTGGAGAAGTTTATTTTATGTGTAAGTTTGCTATTATAGCAAAATAATCTAAAACATATCCATATACCCCAACGCGCCTAATTTCTGCTACTAAGCGATTGAATACCACTATATTTAAAGAATTAACAGAAACTTTTATGAAATTTGCATAAAACATTTGACAAGGACTTGTCAAACTAAACTTGATTGAACGACAATACCATTTCCTCTGCATATTGTCCATCGAAGTGTAATTTCCTTTTACTTCATTTAACATTGTCGCTTTCATAATTTTTATTCTTAGCTAACGCATAATATTCCGATTCCAGATCATCAAAAGAATTCCTATTATTCAGACTGCTTTCTGATATATACAGTATGTACAAAAAGAAACATAACGTGTCAATATCTGGCAAAGTATACAAGAAAATAAATCAAATATAAATTGTAGGAAATGACTTAAGGCTCCGTTTTAAAAACATCGCAACTTCCAAACGAAATATTTCGTTGCGATGTTTTTTTTTGCTGGGAGTGGTCTGCCTGGCCCCCACCAACGTCAACCAGGCCACAGTTTTATGATAAGGGGAAGTTGGGGGGTTTAGAGGAAGCAGGCAAAGGCGGAGCATAGTCGACGCGAGTACATTCGAAGGGGAAGTACTCAGCCAGTTTGTCGCCGCGCGTCGGCGCTTTCGCTTTCGCTCAAGTTACAATGTATTAGTGTTCTCACTCATCACTGCATCCCGGACTGCATACAGCTGGCTGGCGGCCGCCAGGCGGTAAAAGAAAATATATTGATTTAAGTTATGCCTGGTTTACACGAGGACAGTCAACTAAATTTTAAGTCACTTGAACGCGTGTGAACGGTGCGTTAAGTAGTAAGTGACAAGTTGCCGAACAAGTAGAAATTTAGTAAGCGGAATAGAAAATATTCTATTTTTCGTGCAAGTAACTGCGCTGCGCGCGCAGCGCTTCCCCCACCTAGGCCGTGCACTTGTCACTTGACCCGTGTAAACGCGCACAGTTTAGTCAAAGTTATTAGTATCTGCCTTTTGTATCATGGGTTAAAGTTTTTTCTTGTCCGCTTACTTGAGCGCCAATGCGTGTGAACGGCCCTTACCACAAATACAGTAACTAAAAATTTAGTTGTCACTTGCCGATGCGTGTGAACGACACTTACCACAAAAGCAGTAACTAAAAATTTAGTTACCACTTACCTACTGTCCTCGTGTAAACCAGCCATTAGAGAGAGCGCCCTTGCTATTACAATATTTAATCTTTTTAACAGGGTGACATACATACTGTATAGTAAATTGCCAAAAATGTATTAACTCATGATAACTTATCGGTGAATTATGGACTTCAATTTAGAAAGGAATTAATTAAAATCGAGCAATGCAATGAGGACTCAATACATCTATAAACATGCTGGATATCGAACGAACGCACGGCAGTGACACGAAGACAAAAATAAAAAAATTAATTTGATGCGTTCAGGCACATTACTTTATCATACCATATATAAAATTAATAGTTTAGCTGCATGAGATTCTATTTGATCGAGATCGGCCATGTCTGCATTAAAATAAAACTACTGGAACTAGACGGATATTTTGATTATATTGACAGTAGGTATTGTCAAAGCACCAGCGTTTGACACTACCTACTGTCATTAGAATCACAATATCTGACAAATCCTGGCTAACTAGTTTTAATGCAGCGATCTCGATAAAATAGAATTTGCTCATGCAGCTAAACTATTCATTTTACCAAAAAATGCCATAGTCATAAATTGTTCAGAATTTCCTGTACTTTAATTTATTATTTAACTATTTCGACAAATATCCAGAAATGGCGGCTTATTTGCTAAATCTTTCAAAAATGCTATAAGACTAAACCTCCAGTTCCTTTGGATCCTTTTCAACAGAAAGCTTTTCAGCTCTAAGTTTGGTTATAAAACTTCTAAATATGAAGTTTCGTCCCGATACCTTAGTAGTTTCTCCGGAATCGTCGCCACAAAGAAAACACACATACACAGAATTTTTTTTTTACCTGGGTCAAAAATGTTCAAGGGATCCAAAAAGACATTTCCGTTAAAACTTCAAAAATATTGTTTGGCACGATTACAATACTTTACATACTACGTATGATAAAGTAAAATCATAGTACATAGTCCAAAGTTCCCCAAACCATTTATATAAATCCCAAATATTTTGTCACCTACAAGTTCGCTATATTTTATAAACGTTTTGCGCGCCATGAATGCAAGATTCATGAATGAAAACAAATTCTGGCATTGGCTATATCCAATTCCCGCTGCAATACTGCCCAATACAGTCGCTGAACTAATATCCATTAGAGCCGACCCAAGTTCGTCACTGCTAATTGTCTCTTCCTGTCCACAAAACCGACATTTTAAATAAAATGTTCATTTGAGTCCTGTTCTGGTCTCTTTGTCTCATTTGTAATTAAATAATTACAATATTGTTCTTTTAGATTATCTATACATATATTGTAACTTAGGTGGTACGTAGTCGTCTTTTACTAATTCGTCTAGAGGACAGACGCGGATGTTTAGGTATTTTGCCACGACTTCTACCCATTATTAAACAAATGTACCTAACACCTAGCAGGTATAACTACACTAAGTATAATATCATACAGTATATGACTTTTATCGTGTGTTAAATTTGTAGACCGTGCGTATAAATGTGAAATGCGAGAACTCTGTTCTCCCGATTCAATATACGCTACGGTCATAACTTGTGAAGAGTCTAATCTAAAAATAGCAGTAGGCGTGGCGTAGTTATAGGCGGTGTTTAAAATTCCTAACGTCTGCTGTCTACACCGGGCCCGTAATATAGGCAAATTACATACATTTCTGGCAATTACGCTTTGTTATCGCAATTATAATGTTTAGATTAAAATTGTACTTAAATAAAAAATCTATTTTTGTATCATGAGTTGGGCTAAATGTTTTATATTTAAAAAAAACCAAAGATGTAGAAGTAAAATTGATTTTTATCTTTAAAAAATTTTTTTTTCATCCAGCCCAACTCGTTATTTATCTAAGAAGTTACATAAAAAATTTCATAAACTTTGAACAATAAATAACGCTTTTATTTGCAAACGCGTTTTAGGAGAGGTAGAACTGGGTCTTAAGCTACAAACTTGAAATACTTTTGAACAAACAGTTCATTAATCTAAATTTTACAATGTGATTAAATGTTAAAAGAAATCAATTAAAAAATGTTAAAATGATTCGTACGTGTTCAATAGTCGTCATCTGAAAAGTTACAAGAAAAATATTCTAATAAAAGTTATAGAAATTACTCAAGCAATTAATACGAAATACTTCTGAATATACAGTGCGATTCACTTGGAAGACAAAGTATTTCAAATTTGTAACTCAAGCCATTTCCTGAAACGTTTACTTAATTTTTTCTTGTCAGCTTTTCAGATATCGATATATTCACAGGTTACGTTTCTTTGTATACAGTATACACACTGATAGGGATTAATGATAGGGTAATGATAGGGATTTTAAAAGATTTACCGCATTTTCCAGGTGAATTTTTATTCTGCAGACATTTGTTGCATTCAATCTTTGCAAAATACACTTTACTAAATATAATTTCTTTAATAAACAAAAAAGTGGCGACTGAATTTTGCGATGATTATCGCAAATTTTTTTAAAACAGTTTCGCTTTTTCAAAATTTGTCAAAGGGTTCTCATTAGTATCTGATTTGATAATTTTTCTCTTAAAGCAAGAAAAAGTTCAATTTACCTGCTAAAACTACTTCCGGTCTCTTTGGGGTCCCACTGGTACTCCCAAGTTGAACTCAATATTCTTACTACGGTAATTTATTAATAAATTGATGTACCTATGGGTTAGAAAAGATTGGTTTTGAGGTTCAACCGACAGGAGCGTAAATATAAAATTTGACTTTCTTGCCAATGATTCTGTTAAAGATAGGTTTCTAGCTTCTCCGAGAAGATAATAAATATGCTTGCTAATGTAATTACTTTAAGGATTGGCATTGTATGGTTATAAAGTAAATGGTGATATATTATTGTATGGTTACCTACCAATACGAGATCTAAATTTAAACTTTAATAGTCTATCACGGAAATGAGTTTCCAAAACACTGATTTAGGGACCCACCTGTTGTTGGTGGCCCTGGGCAAATGCCCATTTTGCCCATATGGTAACGCGCCACTGGGCCGAAGGCTAACAAAAATGGCTGAAATGTTACTTCCAAACGAACTATTATATTTTTAATTCACAAGAGCGACATATTCTAACAGTTATCTCGACAATTACCGCCCTCGCTAATCGCTCGTGCGTTAAACAGTCTCGATTATTAATCGCTCTTTTTAACATACTTGTTGGTTACAAAATTTTTTCTTCGATCGTATTCTTCTGGCGGCGTCTACATAGATTTTATTCGTCGATGTCGTTTGAGGTTATATGACCATTTATGTAATTTGACACTGACAGTTCTCGGCTGTGTGCATCGATAACGAAATGGGTGGTTTTATTTTACGTATGTTCGATTGGCTATAATGAAGTCGTTTGATTGGCTATAACAAATCATACATTAATAGAAATCGTGCATTAATAGAGCTTTTTAATAAATGATTTTCTATTCAGTAAACATACTCATACATACACTATCGACGGAAATAGTTATTTAACCAACAAGTATATTAAAAAGAGCGATTAATGATCGAGACTGTTTAACGCTTGAGCGTAGCGAGAGCGTTAATTGTCGAGATCATTAATAGCCGTTTAATATTCGAGTTGGTTACAAAATTTTTTCGTCGATCGTATTCTTCTAGCGTCGTCTACATAGATTTTTCTTCGCCAAAGTCTTTTTAGGTTATATGACAATTTATGTAATTTGACACTGACAGTTCTAGAGGCGGTATGTTTTGATTGGAAGGTTTCATTTCACATATGTTCGATTGGCCAATCAAACGCTGTCTTTACGTCGTGTGATTAGCTATAACAAACCATGCATTAATAGAAATCGTTCATTAATAGAGTTGTTTAATAAACGATTTCCTATCCACTAAACTGACTCATAAATAAACGATCGACGAAAATAGTATATTATTTTACGAGCACATAACTAAGGATATAAATCGCGAGCATGAAGTTTATACGCGAGCCGCAGGCGAGCGTATAACCATGCGAGCGATTTATATCAGTTGTCTGCGAGTCGAATACGACGTTTTATCTACGACTCATAAATTCCATTTTATATCAAATCTTTTAAATGTATTTGTCAATGGTGGCGAGACGAAATGTCAAATAAGTGTCATCCACATAGATTTAGACTGACTTTGACAGTACGTTCGTATAATGATGACAGTTCCTTCAAATAATGAAGTCATTATTTGAACGAACTGTCATTATTATACAACGGTAGTGTCATTATAATCATTGTCGCGTATCATGATGGGGATTATATAGTCATAGATACGTATGCAATGAACTTATTATATGTGAGTCGTAGATAAAATACTTTTTTCTACTTTGCATTCACAATGCACACATTGTAACACTGTTTTCGGTGTTACAATTAACACATTGTAACACCGAAAACAGTAACATTTTTGTCTAAGATTGCCAGGATTGGTACACATTGATATCAAATGTCAAATGTCAAACGTACAATACATAACCACACACTGCCTCTTTTTAATGGCTTGCAATCGCATAAACTGCGAAATATCATTATTCTATACATATTTAAACATGCGTGTAGCCTGCTATAGTATGGCCAAAGGTTGTGGCTTTCTTAGTTTTGCTGTGTTCATCAAAATACGCCAGCATAACGTTTTCGGTGATGTTTTACGACTCTGGTAAGTGATCGTTATCATTCTTTTCAACTAAACATCAAATCCCCTTTTCAGATATAATTCAAGGACCACATTTACTTTAATAAGGTATTATGCGAAGATCAAACCTACATCGTAGATATGAATGATTTTAATTACTGCTACGAGATTGTATATGCGCAATCAATGGTTTATCAGCATACACGTATGAAGCTATAGTACATTTAAAGTGTAGAGGATTTCTTAGTTTATGTAACGTATAAGTTTTCGGTAACATTTTCGACCGAATTCTGTTCGGCTCAACTCGTATTCATTTTTGTCCGTCGCTTCTGACTTCGGCTTAGTTCTGGTTGTGTGCTACGTATTACGTCCATCACATGTAATTTTACTAAGTATAATTTATTCTAATAAATTATTACACCGAAATTAGAATTTAGTTTCAATTATATGTACGTGTAAACTTGTATAAGCCAGCCGTACTACGTAGAAACTGCTATTAAACGTTAACCGTTATAATAATTCTTTAGTAAGTTCTTATTCTTTGAAGTAACTAATCAGTTACCGCCAAACACGTCTATTCTGGTTATTATAATTATGAAACCACTATTTTAAAGTTTACTATTTAGGTTATGTTTCATGTTTTTATCACAGTAGGGTTAAAAGTGTTGCCGCAAGCTCCATTATGATCATAGTTGCGATCTCGCTGATTATTT
The DNA here is from genome assembly GCA_963966075.1 of Aphodius sticticus. Classification (NCBI taxonomy): domain Eukaryota; kingdom Metazoa; phylum Arthropoda; class Insecta; order Coleoptera; family Scarabaeidae; genus Aphodius; species Aphodius sticticus. The sequence goes on along the minus strand of OZ014510.1, from coordinate 39,088,472 downwards.
ATTAAAACTAGAAAAGTAGACTAAAATTATTCACATAGATTTTGTCATGATTTTATTCCAACTTTACGAAGTCGACAGTTTACTACAGTACCAACAGTACTACAACAGGTACCCGCAAAATACCCTAGATTCGAAATATAGTAACCATAATTTCTAAATTTATATAATATTAATGACACAAAGTAGAAAAAACAGTATATTATACTCGTTTTGTAAGACGTATTGGCGCAATCGATCCATTTTGGCATTCCTCACTACGTTCGTCGTGCCCAAAATAACTCGTGCGCCAATTTGACGTCTTATAAAACTTGTATAATAATATACTGTTCCATAACAGGTTATTTCCTACTCGATTCTTGTAGTTATTAACTATAAACTACATCCATGCCAACAGCTGGAGTATTATCATTAACTGGAGCTTTCGCGCCACACTTGCATAATTTACGAATAACAGCTACAATTGCCATAAAAGCTCCTGCAATACCCGCGCAGACTCCTTTGGATACTTTGGAAATCGAATTTGAAAATTTTGGAGTATGTCCAGATGATGGTCCAGGTATGTTTTTAACGACATTACGAATCGAATCTACTCTACTATAGATGCTTGGCGCTGGACGATTCAATAATTCGATTCCAATAATCAATGGAAGCAATCTAGATGGGTTTTGGTCGCGATGGAGCGGCACTTTGGTGGTCACATTACGATTACTGCTTGACATCAGATTTGGGACGACCTGTGAACCTGACGGTTGTGTACCATTCTCCGAGGTAATATTTTGCCTGTAAATGATCAAACTATTAGTCAAAATTATACAGGGTCTCAGGTCAGGCAAAACCTGACCGTTTGGATTGATGGTTATCAGAAGGTTAATTTTGTTTTTAATAAGTAATGATGGTTAAATAATTAAACTTTAATAACTGATATATAACCTTGGATTAAACTGCAATAAGAGTTAGCAGTAGAATTGAAAAGGATTACTATTCAACTCTGCAAAGATTAAAGCTTCAGAAGTGTGTGGAAATTTAAATTAGAATTACATTAACCTAAAATTTTACTCGTAGCTGCATAATAACAGAGTACTTGAGAGACTGTTATAGTTCTTTAACTAGAAAAAACTAATTTTTTAGCTACTTTACAGGGTGTTTCAAAACTTAGATCATCAAAATATCATGTTGGTTCTTACAGCATAAAACCGTTCTAAATATCTTTTTCTTCAATGTTGTAAAAACATGTGATACATCTGATGTACCTTTACAATGTACTAAAATAATCATCATAATCGGTATCAGAAACCAAACGTTGTAGAACAACCCCCCCAGTTTTGAATTTTATGTCGATTCCTTAACGGGAATCTTTGATCCTTAACGATTCCCAAACGATTGGGAGTACACTTTTTTTCGCTTGAGAGTATGGTATGGTAGAGTTGGGTCGTTTGGCATATGTGCCTATCGATATACTTTGACCTAAAAGATCAAATCTAAAAGATAAAAAGAAACTGTTCACACAAAAGATTGTTTTTATTTATTTTATTTTCCCATTTAAAAAAATGAAGTTAACCTCATTTTTCACCGATTGCAGCGCCATCTGCAATGCAACTGTTATCGCCTTCTCATTTCCCCCTTTGCGTCCTACAAGTTTATTTAAGACACTTTTGTCGAACCATGCATATTTCTCGAGATATTTTAGAGTCTCAAGTTAAAAAGACCACCCGGTATAGTTTGCATAATAAAAGACTAAGTATTTATTCTTCTTTTCTCAACTATCTTCATTTTAAAAAATACAAAGTGTGTTCACAAGACCCGGGAGGGGCAAAATGGTTTTGAACATTCAGGGGCAAAAAAAGTCTTAATCCCCCCATTAGTTCAGTAGTACATCACCTCAACGCTAGATATTGATTTTCGGTAAATTTGTATACATACTGCTATACATCAAAAGTGGACTTTTTAATCCTTCCTAATGATTTTCTACCGACTTATGAAGAGTACACACCATTTATCGAAAACAAAACCGATAAAAACAGTGGTGAGTATGTACATAATCTCAATCTTTATTATTTATTGATTTGCTTTCAGACTAATATATTCCCTTACATCAAAAGTGGACTTTATCCTCCCCAATTTTAAAACAATTAATCCTCAATCTGTGTTATTGATTTGCGGTCAATATAATATACTCCTTACATCAAAAGTAGACTTTTTAAACCTTCCTAACGATTCTTTAATGGTTTATCACGGAAATACGACCAATTTATAGAAAACGAAGCCGATAAATACATTAGTTATTACGGCTTCTGTACTCAAACTGATATTGATTTGCGGTCAACTTATGCACTCCCTTCCATCAAAAATTAATTTTTTAATCCTCCCTAACCATATTCTAACGTTTTGTGAAGGAATGCCTAAAATGTATCGCAAGACACAGCCGTTATTGTAACGTTCCGTCAACAAACTGAAAAGCGAGGTTATGTACCGGTGGTCAATAGTCAACAAATCGTTTGAGAAAGAAAAAAATGCTTTATACAAGAGTTTTTTGACTCATTAGTTTCCATAACGTAAAATTATTTTCATTTATACAGGGTGTTCCATTTAGGCCTGACGGAAAGTCAGTACATTTTTTTAAATGGAACGCCTGTATATCATACCATATTATGAATACTAAGGAAGTTGTCTTTCCAACTGTGTAAGTTGTACCTGTGTAAAGTAAATAGTTTCTGAGATATTCAATTGTTTGTCAAAAAATTGGCAATTGCAGGCCTTTCTTAAAAAACTACGTTAATACTACATTTTTGCAGATATTGTCCTAAAAATTTTGTCACATTATAACTAAGCTCATAGGTAGATGCTGATGTCATGAAGAATTAGATGCGCTATACAGGGTGATCGTAGCATGCACTAGTTTTTAAACATTTTTAAATGGCTTTTTCTTGAGATTTTTAAATGGAACACCCTGTATATTATTTGCTAATTGAAATGTACCTTAAGCTCTTTTTAATTTATATTCACTGTATCGTATATCTATTTTTACTACTTTTTGTGATATTTGCAATTTAAAGAATGTATGGTATTTAATATCTTAATATTGCTCTGTATACAGTGTGCTGGGTAGCATGATGTAAAATGTTTAAAGGGTTTTAGAAGAAGCCATGTAGAACCTATTTGACTAAATTTATTCAAATAAAATGTATTGCGGTTATCAAGGTAATACACAATTTTATAAGTATGTTTTGCAATTTTTACAAACGTACAGCGAGCGAACCCGCACACCTAGTAACTTCAGTTGGGCTCCGAAGTAAACCAGAAACAGTGTAATTTTAGGGGGACGATCATGAAAAATTGTTCACTCGTATGAAAATTGTGCGGTGATGTTTCATTGTAATGGTGTGTGCGTTCATACACAAAAACAAACAGAAACGCTAAAACTGTCTTGATGAGCTACGGTTGAGAACGGATTTGAATTCAGTACAATAAACAACCAAAAATATCAGCTTACTATTGTTAATTGGTTTAAAATAGGTTATTTTTTCTGGAGAGACAATTCAAAATTGGGATAGTATGAATGATAGTATGAGTAAAATTGATAATGTGAATGGAAAGTCGGTTATTTGGAAGTGTTTTATAGATTTTTTTTGCTATGAATGAAAATCTGAATCTAAAGATGCCTATCAGTTTGTTTTTGTTGCATATTTGGTTTTTATGTGTGAGCACGTAAATCACATCAAAGAAAATCTGATTTTCAACACTCAAAAGTCAACAAATTTTCACGATAGTTAACCTAAAAGTACAGAGAGCTTACTTTAGCAGAAATTTGAAATTTTTAAATCGCGTATTCGGTTGCCATACGATAGACGGCAAAATATACAGTAGACTCTCCTACAACGCGGTTTAATGTTACGCGTTGTACGAAAGCGCGTTATAGGAACTTGACGATCGCGAATTTTGAGGCATGCGCCGTCCGCCTGTAGCGTTTTAACGCCAAAAACAATGCAAAATTGATATAAGTAAATAGATGTCATAACCCAAAAACACATTATAAATGGAATTAAATTTCCTACCTGTTATGTTGATGAGCAGCATTTAAAATAGTCAGTATGAATTAGTGAATACACGTAAAACAAACTCGAAGAAACTATATCATTCTTATCGCAAAATCGTGTGTACATTTACTGCTTATACAGACAGCTTATATTGCATTGTTTTCGTTCTTTCTTATGCAGTATGGTACATGGATTTGTTAATTTAATAAGAATACATTCTCTTTGTACCTTTTGTTTGTCTCCATCATCCATCGTGCCGCGCCCGCGCCGTTACGAAACAATTTGGTTATGTATTTTCTAAGCGCGGTGGTGACAGTTCAAAATAACAGCGGCATGCTTATGGCTCATGCGCAGTTAGCACACATCGGCCGGACAACAATACGCGCACATCGCGCGTTGTACGAGGGCCGCGTTATATGAATTTGTTGTCGCAAAATCTTTAGCGCGTTGTAGGAATTCGCGTTGTACGAACTCGCGTTATAGGAGAGTCTACTGTACTTACAAAATTTTATATAAAATTGTTAATATGTTCATAACGGTAATAGTTTGTATAAAGATCAAGCTGGTTAAATCGTTTCTAAATTATCTCTTCTATCGCCACTTGAATACTTTACATCAAACTACCAAATACCTTATTCACAGCAATATTAATATTTACAATTGCATTACATTTTCGTTAAGTTGCAAATATCAAAAAAAATAGTAACATGTGGTGTATGACATACTAGACGTAAATTGAAGCGAAATAAAGGGTTATTACAGCCAACACATATTATACAGGGTGATCCATTTAAAAAACAAGAAAAAGCCATTTGAAGAACATTAAAATTTAGTAAGTTCAATGAACACCCTGTATAGTGTATCTAATATCTTTGGATACTATCATCTACCTACTGGCTTTGACTATTGTCTCACATAGTTTAAAGGCAAAATCGGCAAAAATATCGTTTTTACATAGTTTTTAAAAAGATCCTGCAACGGGCATATTTTGGAAAAACAGATGAATATCTCTGGAATTATTACCGATGTGACTTGGCAACATACACGGTTGGATAAACAAATTTAGTAGTATTCATAATATAATAAAATATCCGTACCATTTAAAAAATATACATACTTTCCGTCACACCTAAATGCAACACCCTGTATAAATGAAAATTATTTTACGTTATAGAAAACGGCGAGTCAAACAACTTTTGTATAAAATATTTTGTTCTTTATCAAACGATTTATTAACTATCAACCGCCGGGATATTAATAACTCACCCTGTATATGTATAGTTTGCAGCCAAACTAATTACTACCAATCCTCGAAAATGGACTCCCTAATCCTCCCTAACGATTTCCAAACCAATCAAATCAAAAAGTATACACAATGTGAAACTTGTTAAGAAAAACAATTTTTATTTTCTAAAAAACCATTTCTAAAAACCATGATTTCCAAACGATCGGCATCAAAATCGACTTCAGAGAGAATTCAAAAGTGAGGGAGGGCTAACGTGACAGACGTTTAGAAACGGGAGAAATCCAGCCTTGAATGGACGAACAAGATATACGGAGTGGACCAAATGTATACATCTATATCGACATAGACATCGAAGTTAAATCAAATTACGGTAGCAAGTCGTAGATGATCTTTTCACTAAACACTGTTTTCTTCTCACTACCATCACTACCAACAAAATAGGATCTGTACGACAGCAAACAAAATGGCCGTGCACGATTATAGCTAAATTCCAACAGGTCTTTCACAGGTGGTAGATACAGTTTTTCTGATCATAAAAGTTCATATAAATATCGTCCAAGTTGTTACCGTTATCGACATAATTATTGTTTAGATTTTTCAAAAGTGAAAAACAAAGTGGTCTATTCGAAACGTGTGAGGTGTCAAATTGTGGATATTAATACCAATAAGAAACGGTAACAATTTGAAATTGATCGGAAAATAGGTTTTGCACCCTAACCTAAACCTAAAAATTCATCTTTGAGTAAAATGTTTGGTCATCTTTCAGACGTACAAAATATAGGTAGTCCGATCGAGTTCAAATCGTTACTGTTTCTTCTTGATATTGATGCAAGCAGGTGGTAGGTAACTCTACCTACCACCTGCTTGCGTGTGGCACACCGGATGTAAAACACCGTACATACCAGTATACTAAAATGAATAAGTAAGTACCTTGCAGTTTCCTGGTTGCTGTTGTTCCTCCAGGATATCAATGGGTTGAAAGGAGATTCACTGCAATGTTGGTATGGCACTATCGCCAATACCAATATCAAACTAAATTGCATGTGGTTAAATACTTTGTGAAGCCAATACAAAAAACGATTTTTTTAGTCAACTGCTTTATCGTCTGCAAACTAACAAATATGTAAAATGATAAGACAACCATTCGATTAATGCTAGTCTCTGAGAAACAGAACCCGATCAACATAAATGATACTACACCAAGCTGCATGCATGCATATGAGTTGAAACGAAAAAGTTTGTTTATTTGAAGTATCGTCACTGCCTGCAGACGTATGCAAACATTCTAAAATTAGCAATAAGACTAATAAGACAGCACATACTTCTACTGCCGATGCCTGACCTGACTTTAAATACACTGTAATTGATTCTACGTGTATTTCTATGAATCCTCTTCGCAGTTAAGCATGGGCGCACGCAGAAATATTTCCAGGGGGTGCAAAACGAAAACCGGCCATGGGTTGGGTTTAGAATTGCCAACTCCAAAAAGTAGCGTAACCGGAAACTGGAGCTACCGTTCCGCTTTTGGGATGAAATCAATGAAATCAATGCGCTTTTGGATGTAGATTGTAGATACCACACCAAACATTTCACAGATTTCCCGTTACTTAATTTACCAAAATACATATTATCAAAGCTGGGCAAAGTTAATCAGCAAGTTAACTTCGTTAATCATTAATCCGTTAACGAAAAAGTTAACTGCGTTAACCGATAGTCCGTTAATTTGTTACAAATGTAACGGAAGTTTAACACGTTAACTTTTATAAAAAAATATAGGTTATGTTGAGTGCCGATCTACCGGTTAGTATGCAGCCCAAATAACTGCGGACCTTTCTTGCGGTTGCATATGCCAAAATTGCCTTAGAAACTTTTCAAACTAGGTAGGTACAGTGATAACTAGAAGAACTACATTGCGAGAAACAAAGATGAAAAGATCAACTAAAGCTACTTTTATATCTATGCAGTTCAAACCTGCACTTTCAACAATGCAGTATTGAAAAATCGCGTGCAATTTTATGACAATTTGTACACCATTTACATCTGTGCAACTTTAATAAATCGCATGGCTTGAACATCAGTGATTCTTATTTTTTGACTACAATAGTTTGCTTTGGGTTGGTAGCAAACATAACCTCCATGCTTTGCTATTAAATTATTGATTACGCTTTTCTCCACACACAATTTTTAAATCACAGCAAACAATGTTTCTATGTTGCTATAAACGCACGCACTTACATATTTAGAACTGATCGAACTGATCCTAATTCCATGTAAATTGGTAATTTTAAAATGTTTCATAGAGTAAAACAAAAAATCACATTGGACTTGACGAATTTAATTGCACAGAATGAAGTAAAGGCGGCTTAAGGGGGTTGGATATATACGGACGCACGTCACACAAACTAGTACGTCACACATGTAAACAAAACCAAGTCCGAACTTGCACATAATGCCTATAAGTACAACCATTTGAAATATTTATTGATGATATTTCCGATTTAACGGACTTGAATTAACGGATGATGAATGTAGCGGAAGTTAGTCAGTCCGTTAACGGTTTTGAAAGTTAACTTAAAAGTTAATTCGTTAACGAAAAATTTAACTTCGTTAATTAACGATTAACGGATTAACACTTTTGTGCCCAGCTTTGCATATTATGACTATCTATGCTTTTACCCGCAGAATCTAAAACTGACGCCAATAATTACAAATTGTTCTTTGTAAACCAAGGCCAGAACGTAACAATTATGAATAGGGTATTACGGTCATGTGGAAATTTAAGCAAAAGCGTGTATTAAGCGATTTTACAGTATATAACCCGAAGTTCTGTTAAGTTAAAATTAAATTACATTCAGAATTTGTTGAGAAAACTACAATTAAAATTTGAATTTTCCGATCACTGTCGTGATTGGCCAAGTGTAGAATTGGCACCGTAGCCAAGAACTTGATCAAAACCTAGGGAATTTTCTTGCTACAGTGTTTGCACCGCTGTTTGTATGAATGTGTGTTGACAAACTTCGACGGTAGTATTTACAGCGTATCGTAAAATTATTACTTATTAAGTAAGTTGCAGTAAGTTGTTATAAGTTGTTAAGTTGTTAAGTTACCAGTGCAAGCATGTGTTCTGTGGAAGATGATTTTACCAAAGCAAAATTTGCCCACGATCGATCTAATTACCACAATAACTTTTTTCAACGAAAATCAGCATTTCTTAGGCGCTGAAATGAAAGGGATTAAACTTGAGCGGTAAGATATTATCCAAATGTTATAATATGAGTATAATTAATATAGTGATCTGTTTAGATTATCAAGGCAAGAATATGGGGATAACGCTGTAGGTTATGTTCAACTTCAACGGAGTGATAAGACCTGCACGATTAAAGCTAGAATTACACCTGATCATTCGGTTACGAAGAAACCATACACAGTATCCTGTGTTAGATGAAGTTTTGGGACACGTTTTAAGTGTTCAATGCGAGAATTGTGTTTTACTAATGTAGGGCTATATCGCCGAAGTGAGGAACCATCGCCAACATCTGTGACATCCTATTGGCAGAAACCGAAATTGTCGCAGATTGGATCGTCAGTGAAGTATATATAAGCAAAAGATATTGGAACTGTAACTATTGAAAACTATCAGGAATACGACAGTATTCCAAATTTAAAATAAATATATGCTAAAATAAAATGTTTGTTTATTTCTATATTCTAGTTGACTCAACTTTTATACAATGTATATTACCATGTACATTAATTATATGGTAACTAATTTAATGGCAATAATAGTATTTCCAACGTTAGTCTTTACGTACTTCCTCCATCGATAAATAAATTCCAAGTAAGAAAGAAGTTAACACGTGAAGGGTTTGGAGATAACTCGTGAACTTTTCAATCTTGCACCCATACCGTTATACGAATATTAGAATACAAATAGATTACAATAGATAATTGTGTAAATCTGTCATACTTATTATTCAACCAGCTTACAATTGTTCATAGTAAATTAACGACAAAGTGATGAAACATCCCCCAATCACATGGTTCACAAAGAAATTTGAATGTAGAGGGAAAGACTAGTAGTAAATAATAACTGCTTAAATAGAAGTTTATTAATAATACATATTGACAATACATTTCTTATAATATATTCCTGTGTGTTTATGAAACTACAAGGTAGATACACCATTTCGTATAAATGTTGTATTGAATTCTGGTGTTTCGACTGATTTGCTGTTGCAACCGGGCACACAACAAACTATATTATTATTTGCTCATGTTGATTATGCATGGTGTTTGCTGGTGTTGATATATTAAAAAATCACTGACCACCTAACCTCAATGCACGAACGGTAAACAGAGTGAACTACGCGACTGTTGGCACCACAGCAATATAAAATAACTATGCGCGACGTTGTCAAGTTTCGCATTATAATCCTTCCTTGTGACGTCACAAGTAGGAATTTTATTTGAATTTCAAAACGCGTTTTCTCCTAAATTAAAGCGTTGTTAGGCATTTGACGTGTGAAAGGGTGATGCTAAGCTAACCTACTTTGTAATAGAACAGATTTTGAAAAGTGCCGTAATACCCTATTGAGTATAGTTTTTAAGATTCTACAGAAGAAAACTAAATGGCGACAATATCCGTTCGCATAGCAAACGTATTTAAATGCGTTGCTACAGAAAAATGTTTATAACTTTTGCAAACATTGTTGCATAACTTTCTAACATACTTCAAATTGTAGGTAGTTCAAAAACTACTAGGTCTTTGACGCTCGGAGTTTTGCCGCATGGACAACAGCCCCTAAATGGCGATATAGCCCTTCGAAGAGCAAACGTATTTCAATAAATTGCCACAAAAAAATGTTTATAACTTTTACAAAAATTGATACCATAATATAATCAGTTGTCACTTGTTTGTTATGTTTGTTTTGCTAATTGAACATATGTGATTTTTTATGTGCAAATTCAGAAACTTATTAATAATTTTATTATTAAGTTTTATTATTTTATCATTTTTTTTTCAATAAATTGTCAATACTTTATAATTATAGACATTTGATTATAAAATACTAAAAGTTTAGACTAGTACCTGTTAAAGCAGTCGATTATGCAACACAACTACTAACTTTCGAGTAACTACAGCTGCTGTCAATAAGTCAGATAATTTTGAAAACAAATTCTCTTATTTTTATTTAAAAATATTATTTTGTACGTGAGAATTTGTAACACTAGTTATAGATCGCCCGGTATGGTTATTAACTATTACGAAGTGTTTAGAGGTAGTGGGAGCAGTGAATGTTTTTTTTTAATATTGTAAATCTCAGATAGGTACATACGTGAAAACTGGACATAAGATATACAGTTTGCACCTTTAACCAGACACTTACTTTTCAATAACTAAACGTTAGGGCAAAAAGTTTAGTTTCAATTATTGAAAAAGTGTTATTTATTAATCATTTAGTTCAGATAACTCGTAAGCGTAATTTGATTTAATTGGTTCTTATTGTCTGGGATTTCAATTTTTAACACTAGTTTATAAATCAGCATGTACTATTTCATGATTTTTTTTTGTTGTCCTTCCCCAGTTATATCAACAGCCACCCCCTTGTCCCTATCTGCGGGCGCCCATGCAGCCAAGTACCAAAGATTTCACTTCGAAAAGAAATCAAATCTAGCTGGACCAAATACACCTTTTGCATATCAATATCGAGTTTGATTACGAGTTATTAACCGTTAAAAATTACCGAATTTCCTATTTTGAGGATATCTTGGTTTCTATCGGGCAGAGCACAACCGGCCGGAATAATAATGACTCATTTATACCGGGTGACTCACGCCATAGGTACGCCGGTATTTTTTTTATTTATAAAGCTGGGCGAATAAAATTTTGAGAGGTGCTAATAGACAAAAAAAATCATTTTTTGGGATACTCTTGAGGTTATGACGTCGTCATTAAAATTTTAGGTGGCATCCTACATTATCTGTGTGACATTTTCAATCTGGACGACGATCTGAACATAAAAACATATCGTCAATTTTTATCATCAAGGCAACGAAAAATAACTTTTTTTGTTATTCATCTAGGTAGCTATGAATTCGTGAAAATAGTCAGAAATTGTCAAATAAACACTGATTAAATCGATTTTGGCTGATATTGTATTACTGGCGCCCTGCAGAGTGATTTCGTTGGTTTTTGGCCAATGAGTCATTTTTGCCCGAGTATTTTATGGGTACACCATGATTATTCGATAGAAAAAAAAATAGAAAAAGAAAAAAAAAGATCTGCTTTGGAAAAATCTAACAATAAATCCTCACAACCACCTAATGTCAAAGCTCAAACCAGTCGCATGATATAAATGATGAAATCTTTAGAAACTGGTGTTTTACTAGCGTTTTGGAACAACATTCTCATACATTTTAATATACAACAATTAAAACGCTACAAAACAAGCATATAGTTCTTTTGGTTGTAAAATTATATGAATCGTTACTAGGATTTATAAAAAGTCATAGCGATAGCTTCAATTTATTTATTTATTTTTTATTTATTTACAAATGCCGAACAGTAACGGGACAAACCCACCTACACTGTTCCCGCGAGTACAATATATTGTGATAATCGCTAACAAATCAAAACAAATTCAGCGTATAAAACAGAGATAGTTCACATACACAATGAACATAACGTACTTACAATCTTAGTAATACCAATCTCACAGACAAATAACCCAAATTAATCAAAAGTTTAAAGTGTGCTGCTGCCATGGACAGCTCATGGATCTCACTGATGCAAAAGTATACAAGAATACGATTCATTTTATAGCACCCGCGCCGGAGAAAACAACCAAAATAGCCAAAACAAGAATAACAGTACTGTCACTCCCCGCTCAGGATTTGGCAACACTAATCGTTTAAATTGCTGTTTGTTAAGATGGAGTATATCGATATTATTAAATGACGTGTTGTATGTGGCCATGCTTCTATTAATAAAAGAATGTTTATAGGAACTAGTATGACATTGCAACGGATAAAATAAAAGGGCGTCGCGGGTACGCTGAAGAGGTGCATTAAAGTTAATCAATTCCAAGAGAGATGGACATTCGATGTCACCCCTAATAACTTTTCTCAGAAGCTCAAGATCTGCCAACCCTCTCCGGGTCCCCAACAACATGAGTTTATACTGTTTACAGGAAGTTCTATAGTCAATGTACACTGTACCATCCTTTCGGTGAAGATATTTTATCAGCCTACGTTGTACGGACTCGATTCTATCGGCATAGAACGCATATTGTGGTGCCCAGACGGCCGAAGCATAACTCGCGACACTGACTACCAATGCATAATACAAAGACAAAACACATTTTACTCCCGCGAAAGACCTTGTGCTGCGAACAACAAAGCCCAACAGTCTGTTGCACTTTCGAACCATACTCTCAATATGCTCCTTAAAAAGTAATTTTGAGTCCAAGAGCACTCCAAGATCCTTAACAGTCTCTTCACAATGCAGATCAACGCTATTCAGTGTATAGGGCATATCTATTATGTTTTTATTTGGCGTGAAGTGTATGTACAAGCACTTTTGAGCGTTGAGAGTGAGTTTATTATTTTTAATATGTCTCAAGTCTGTCCAAATCAGATTGAAGTTTCCCACAGTCCTCAAGAGACCTAATTGGGCGGTAGAATTTGAGATCATCAGCATACTGCAGAAAGTTGGAGTGCTCAAAACAGGTATTGATATCGCTAATATAAAATCAAAGAGTAATGGAGCCATATGGGAACCCTGTGGTACACCGGAAGTGAGGGCACGACACAAAACCATTCAGTCGGACTGATTGTGATCTATTGGAGACATATGACGCAAGCCAACGTATCAAATCACCCTTAATGCCCACTTGATTAACTTTCGCTATAAGTATCTCATGATCTACCTTATCAAATGCCTTACTGAAATCAGTGTAAATCGCGTCAACCTGAACTCTATTGTCGAGGCACCCCTTCAAGAACTCAGTATATGTGAGCAAATTAGTGTCTGTCGACCTACCGGGAAAAAAACCATGTTGCTGTTGGGGAATGTAGTTTCTCACGTCGGAGAGAATGTAGTCATACACGATTGACTCAAACAACTTCGCAGAAGCACAGAGTATTGAAATGGGTCTATAATTATTAACCTGTTCCCTATTACCGGATTTAAAAACTGGCACTACAAATGCACGCTTCCACATAGTTGGAAAACATCCCTCCGATAATGACCTGTTAAAGATAATATGCAGTCGTTCCACAATATATCGCGAGCACTCCCGCACGACTAATGCTGGTGGACCATCACACCCCGCACCCTTTTTAACGTCAAGTTTGTCTAGTTTTGCCATAATAATAATAATAATAATAATAATAATAATAATAATAATAATAATAATGCCTTTATTGACCACAACGTATATACATATTCTTACATATACAAATAACAAAGAAAACCTGTGGTCAAAAGGTGCAGGTTCGAAACGCACATGTGCATTTCGGTCTTCCACCCGAACCTTAAATAAGTATTCTAAAAACACGTGTACGGTGAGCTGGAATCTGAAGCCTGCCACGGTGGCGAAGATTTAGGTGGTGCACATCAGTTCGGTATGAATTTTTTTTACTCAGATAAGGCGGTCCACTGGTTTTAATAATTTTACAATACAAACACGCTTGTCGTAATTTCCTACGGTCTGTCATATCTAGCCACTGAGCGTCCCTCAATTTATAAGATATCGAGTCATATTTTCTTATTCCATATATGAATCTCAGGCAGGCATTTTGTACCCTTTGGATGCGTTGGATATTCACAACATCTAGACAAGGGCCATACACACAAGAACAAAAATTAAAACGGCTCAGCACAAACAATTCACAAAGAAACTTTCTTGACTGCAAACTTAAATACTTTCTGACAGAATATAACCCCTTTAGATGAGCAAAAGCTGTTTGAATTAATTTAGAGATATGTTGGTGAAATTTTAACTCTGAATCCATCAAAAGTCCCAAATTTCTCACACATTTTACATTAGGAACAGGCACATCACCAACGGTTACATGTGGTGCCACCGAACACAACATTGCCCTACTACCCAACACTAGCACGGAAGATTTTGAGGGGTTAATCATTAAACAATGGTTTGCTGAGGCTTTTGCAATGGCATTCAGATCCCTATTAATGAGTTCAGTAGCACGTTCTAGGTCATGTGCTGGAAATGACAAGTATAATTGGCTATCATCTGCATAAAAATGACCTTTACAAAAGTTTAAGGAATCTCCTAACCTCGACGCATAAATTGCGTACAGTAAAGGCCCACATATACTTCCCTGAGCAACGCCTCTTTGCAATAATTTACTCGCCGACAACCTCTCTCCGATTTTGACTCGCTGCGATCTACCCGTCAAATAGTTCCCAAAAAATTTAACTGTCTCCTTGCTGAATCCTACATAGTGCATAATAGCAGCTAAGAGGTCATGATTGACGGTAATAATGTGCTCATGAGGTATATAAAAGCTACTTCCCGTTAAAGTGCCATCTACAGGTTTGTTCCGCAGACAGCCATCCTCAAAAACTGAAGCAAAATACTCATTGAATAACTGGCATGCCTCCCGACCACCAGATGCAACCCGATCTTCGAATCGGACAGAAAGAGGTACACTTCCAGCTCCGCGCCGCCTGGAGACATAAGAGAACAATGACCGAGGCTGATCAATCAAGCCGTTTTCAGTTGCTTTTATGTAACCGTCGTAATCCTGATCAAGCAAAAACGTTGCTCTTCCTCTGAGGCTACTATAAGTTAAGTAATCAAGATCATTTCTATATTTTTTCCACACTTTATGGCATTTGGTTTTTTCTCGAATCACGCGCCTTGTTGACGGTGAGCACCATACAGGGAAGCGCCCCGATTTGATTGTTCTCTCCGGCACATATCGGCCAAATAATGAAAATAAAATATTATAGAACTTACCCAGAGCAGCATCAACTCCCATATTTGCCATCTCCAACCTCCAATCGACAACCGCCAAAGACCGCTTTATATTAACAAAGTTTGCTTTTTTAAATGATTTTTTAAGTGACCAGGCACTGATCAACGTTACTCATGACTATAGACCGCAGTGAAATCATTAAGCTAGGCGCTGGTCTTTACAACTGCGGCGGTACAATTGTCTAACGACTTTGTCAGTCAAGTGGACCTGGCCTATTCACCTTCTCCTTCTCTAGGCGGAGCCATGTGACTCGTACCGCCTCAGCTGTAGAGACCAGCTTAACAATTTCGCCTCGCTCTAGCCATTACATATTATTAAAACAAAGCAAAAAGGGATTTTTTTTAGTTTATCTTAGTTTAACTATACAGTGTGTTCATTTCAAAAGTATCCACCGTTAATAACTCTTGAACTGATGCTATTATTGCTTTGAGCGGAAACACGTCGATTTAGATATCGTGGGGGAAGTTCAAAAATGGTACCTAGAGAATTTTAGGTTTCACCCCCCCCCCCCCCAGCCACCTGACCTTGAAATTTCAAATGGCACCCCTTCCTTGTGATACATCATTTGAAAGGACCCAAAATTCTCTACTCAACCATGGTAAAAAAAATTAAATCGATGGATTGGTTCTTAAGATAGACTACACAGAAGATGGAAGGTATGAAATAAATTATTATGTATTAGCGAACCATTGCGGACGGGATTAATTGAATTAAATTACAGTCATAAGAGATAAAAAATAAAATAAATAATAAAATAAGAAATTATTTTATGACATGTTCGAAATGGCCACCATTATTTGCTAGACAAAAATACATTCTGTTTTCGAACTATTCGCCTGCAAGATCCCCAGATTTAACGCCTCTCGACATTTTTCTCTGGGGTCACTTGAAGACTAAAATTTACAAAACTTCTCTCGCCAGTATCGAAGAGCTCAAACACAGAATTACGCAAAAATGTAGACAAATTACACACAGAAAAGTGATTATTTGGAACGAGAAAACATAATTTCTTGAATTTACTTACTAGATTCCAATGCATATTTACTTGGATGTAGAAAGTTAGGTATATACAAGAAATGCCACATACTCAATATAAGTAAAAGAATTTCTCAGATAAATGCTGTCAACAAATAAATTCTTTCTTTATAAGAACCAATATTGTATTGAAAGAAGTAATTGAATTTTTCGTCCCAAAAAAGTTAATTTCTCAAACGAAGTAATAGTAAATCCATCCAAGTGCGTAGTTACTTGATCCAATTAAATATAAGACATTTAATATAAGTAAGTATTGTTTACTGAATAAAAACCCACCAATTATTTAACTGAAGTGATTCTCACATCTTTCAAGTAATCCCTTTCTCTGGAATAAATATGCGCACCGTGATTTTGTCAAGACACGCGCACCCGCGTGTTGTACTGGCGCCATAAATGTCAAAGGAGCCTAACCTATAGTACGCAAAACAGCAACGAACTAGCCGTAGGGGATGTGCCTTGTGATTTATTGGGGATGTGTATTGTGATTTATAGTGTACAATAAACGTTTCAACACGGAATAGTTTGATGTAACGCACGCAACAGTTTAGAACGAGTAAGTAAATATAACATACCCATCTTGTTAATTAGCAATAGAAAACGTATTTGTGCCAAATCTTTAAAATTCTTACATTAAGTAGCTAAAAATATTTACCGGGAATAGAAATATACACTTCATTGAAGACTGTTACTTACTTCACCAGAGTAACCAGTTTCTTAAATCTAGTAATTATTCCAAGAAATAAAATTTCTTGGTTGAAGTCAATAATCTCTCGCGTATATACGAACCTACCAACTACTTCAGCCAAGTAATTCTCTCTTCGTTCGAGAGATCACTTTTCTGTGTGTACCAGTGAAACATTCGTCAAAGTTCGCGAAGAGTTCGAAAACAAAATGTATTTTTGTTTAGCAAGTAATGGTGGCCTTTTCGAACATGTCATAAAATAATTTCTTATTCTATTATTTATTTAATTTTTTATTTCTTATGACTATTATTTAATCCAACAGTGTATCCAATCCGCAATGTTTCGCTAATAATAATTTATTTCATACCTTCCATGTTCTCTGTACTCTATCTTAAGAACCAATCTATCGCTTTAATTTTTTTTATCATGGTAGAGTAGATAATTTTGTGCCCTTTCAAATGATGTATCACAAGGTAGGGGTGCCATTTGAAATTTCGAAGTGGGGTGGCTGGTGGCGAAGGGATGAAACCAAAAATTCTCTAGGTACCATTTTTGAACTTCCCCCTCGATATCTAAATTGACGTGTTTCCACTCAAAGCAATATTCGCATCAGGTCAAGAGTTATTAAGGGTGGATACTTTTGAAATGAACACTGTATAGTTTTGTATAATAAAAGACTAATTATTGTTCCTTTGTCAACTATCTTCATTTTTTTAAAAATAAGTGGTGTCAAAGACCCGGGATGGGCGAAATCCCAGAGGCGAAAAAGTCTTAATCCACCCCTGAGGCGTTCACGTCAACATCACAAGTATTTGAAGAAGTGAAACGAAGTGAAAAGAAATGAGACGTTTTATTATAAAAAAATAACATGAACACAAAATTCAACCATTTCCGTAGTATATAGTTGAAAATAGTGGAATACCTACTGAGATTTTTTTGCGGAATTGCAAAAATTCAATATAATTGCTAAAACTACCTCCGGTCTCTTTGGGGCCCCCCTGGCAGGGCCCACTCCAAAGTTGAAATTCAATATTCTTACTACGGTAAGTTATTCTGAATTATTGAACCTACAGTTTATAAAAGAATGGTTTTTGTGCTCAACCGAGAGGAGCGTAAATATAAAATTTTACATTCTTGGCAATGACTCGCGCCACTGGCTATGGCTGAAATGTCACTTCCAAACAAACTATTATATTTTTAACTTACAAAATACATTTCCATTACAGATTATACTCGACTCGACTCTTACTTATCAACTATTAACTGAATCCATGCCAATAGCTGGAGTATTGTCAACAACTGGAGCTTTCGCACCACACTTGCATATTTTACGAACAAAAGCTAAAATGACCATAAAAACTCCTGCAATGGCCCCGATCACTCCTTTGGATACTTTAGAAATCGATTTTGAAAACTTTGGAGTTGATGCTGGTCCAGGTATGTCTTTAACGACATTACGAATCGGATCTACTCTACTATAGATGTTTGGCACTGGACGATTGACATATCCATACGTGTCCCCAGAAGGTTTGTACTGGTATCCGCCAATAATCAATGGAATCAATCTAGATCGGATTTGGTCGCGATGGGGTGGGACTTTGGTGGTCACATTAGGATTTTTGGTTGACATCAGATTTGGGAAGACCTGTGAACCTGTTGGTTGTTTACCATTCTCCAAGGTAATATTTTTCCTGTAAATGATCAATCAGTTAGTCAACATTATACTGGGTCCCAGGTCAGGCAAAACCTGGCTGTTTGAACTAATGTTCATCAGAAAGTTAAGAGAAGTCTTATGCAATACCTATTTTGTTTTGAATAATTAATGATGGATAGATAATTAAACTTTAATGGCTGATATATAACCTTGGAATAAACTGCAATCAAAGTTTGCAGTAGTTTGTGAGCAATTGATAATGGTCACTATTTTGAAAGATTAAAGCTTAGAAGTGTGTGAAATATTAATTAAAATTACATTAAGAGCAATCCGTAGTCATCGGGCCTCAGTTTCTAGGTACTGGGGGGTTTAGAGAAAGCAGGCAAAGGCGGAGTCTAGTTAGCGGGAGGAGAAGTACATTCGACGAGAGAAGTAGAGCTGAGCCAGCAGGTCGCCCGTGCCCCGCTTCCGTCCCAAAGTTGCGATATCAGTGTTCTCACTCATCGCGGCCGTCGGGGAGAGACACCAGGTACTGTAGACTAGGGATGAGTCGTTCACGAACGAACCGTTCAAAATGAACGGGTCAACTGTGTGAACCGTTCGATCCGGTTCAACCCTGGCAAACTGACCCGTTCAGTAGGAGATCCGGTTCAGTAGCTCGTTCGTTTACGGTGTTTACGCTCTCGGCTCATTTCTGCTCACAGCATAGACGGCTCAAAGCAGACCGGCGCGGCGCGGCGGCGTCTTTGATGCGTGTTCATTTGTTTCCAGTGCCGCGTAAAGTACATAATATGTATATACATTATACATATATTAAATATTTTCGTTCGTTTATTTCTGGTTTGATTGATGCATAAAGATTCGTCAACATATTATGAACTGCCCGAACATTTTCTTTGCGTTTTAAAATTGTTGAGATCCGTATATCTGCACTGTATTTGTTTTAAATATTTTTGGGATATTATATTGAGTCGGGAGTTGATAATGAAGACCATTAATTTTAATAAATATAATTTATTAATCAAAATGAAAGTTTGAGAATATATAAGGAAAAATATAAAAAGCATAAAAGGCAGAATGAAAGATATGAGGTTTTTGCGGTAAAATTGAACGATTTGTTTAGTTAACCATACAGAACTTATTGAAAAGCTTTGTATAAATTCCGTAAAATCAGCTTTCGAAAATCGCTAAAAGATCAAAATTAGATTTAATTAATTTAAATTATATATATATGCATATATATATGCATATATATGTGCATATATATTTGCATATATATGCAAATACCATTGACTTATTAGCCTTAGTAGCATTTTTATAGGATCTATTTTTTTTTGTTACTGAATGGAGGTAATTTCTATCAGCATAAATTACAAGAAAAACTAAGTTAAATCAGAAAATTCCAGTTCTGACAAAGAAAAACAATACTCGCAGTAGTTAGGCCGTCGCGCGTCGGTATATTCGTAAACTAAATAGGGCCGCTGCGATGGCTGAACGAAGATACCAGCAATGCGCGCGTCGTGTTCTCGTTCTTTTGAACGGTTCAAATGTCTGAACCGTTTGGAGGTTTGATCCGACTCGCCAGTGGCAAAGTGAACGGGTCGCTCGAACGGGTCGGGTCAGATTCGTTCGTTTACGGCGTTTATGCACTCGGCTCTTTTCTGCATAAGATCGATAGACGGCTCAAGGCGGTCACAGGCCAGATTTTTGCGACGGCCGGCGCTGGCGCGGCGGCGGCGGCGTCTTTGATGCACGTGTGTTCGTTTGTTTCCAGTGCCGCGTAAAGTATTATGAAAAAAATATTTTCGTTCGTTTACTTCTGGTTTGATTGAAGAATGAGGATTTGTCAACATATTATGGCTCTCCCCAAATATTTTCGTTGCCTTTTAAAATTGTTGAGATCCGTATATCTACACTGTAATTACTTTTAAATATTTTTGGAATATTATAGTCGGCAGTAGATAATGTAAACCATTAGTTGCAATAAATATAATTTATTAAACAAAATAAAAGTTTTAAACTATATAAAGTAAAATAAATAGAAACAATAAAAAATAACTAAATATTCATTCATTGACTCAGAACTGGAACGTTATAATTTACTAAATAAAAATAATATATGTAATATATAATACACATAATACAACATAATATATATGTTGCCAAACTCCTCTAATCTCAAAAAATATAAATTGCATATAGAAGTATAACTCATCACATTACCTATTGTAAATTGCTATTTAAAAATAGTAATTGTGACACTTTTGTAGAACTTATTCTGTTTCGGCTTTCTGTTAGCGTGAGCCCTGCTTTTGAAAAACTTGGTCCATATGAAAGTCGTTCATTTTGAACGGGTCTGATTGAACGGGTCATTTTAGTGAGCCGGTTTGACTGAACCGGCTCACTGAAATGACCGAGAATGCCCATCCCTACTGTAGACGGAGCTGACTGTTGGCTGCCTGGCGGTTGCTATAAATAGATGTTTAAGCGCGCTCGCTATTATTGCCTCTTAACAAGCAGGTTGACCTATGTTCCAGATCTTTTTTATAATTAAATCTTGTAAGGTTTACTATATACATAACACAAATTTAAAAAATCACGAAGGGACTGTTATGCTGTTATAAATGCAGGAGTAATACGTTAGGTGATTATGAAAACTACTGGTCATTGTATAACAATAAATAAATAAAAAGGTACACAAAAATAATAAACATACAATACACTCATACTGATGTAGTATTGGGAACGTCTTTCTTTAAGGGAGGTTAAAACAGTAACTACGGGTTTAGTTTAGGTTCACTCTTAACTTTGAGTTTACGGGTTCATCAATGGTCGGGTTCCCCTAACTACCACTTAAATCGTGGTTAATTTTACCCGGCAGAATTTTTTATAGTTAAAGCGGTAACTCCTAGCTTACGGTAGGGATGTTCGATACGATACGATATTTTGAAGTACCGGTACTTTGCCTTCAGATACCCGATATTTTGTACCGGTACTATAGCATGCAATACGGTACGATACGATACGTTTTTTGCCGATATTGTTGGATTCCTACCGTGTTCTTATAAAGCGGTTGCTTTAATCGTCCCACTCCTGATCACTGGTCACTGTTGGTCTGGTTAATTTGAATGAAACTCTCCGGACGATGATAATTAAACGTATATTAAGAATAAATTGAAGAATACCAGCCAACGCTTACGATGCTTGTTTGAAATAACGCTTGATTTTGATAATAGACAGAGGCTTGGGTAACGCGGCTGGATCTTGAGTAGAGAAGACGTCTGGTCCCGTCGGAGGTTGATGTTGAAAGAGTCTCTTCTTAGGGGATGAGCGTGGGTTGTAAACTTAACTTTCTCAGGGCTGTTTCCGGTACCGCGTTAGTCAATGAGAATATTTGAATATAAGCATGTGCCTTTGAAATGGCGATTCGTTATACAAGCAATAGCAAGCGCTGGACAGACACATATTTACAATATCTTACAATATAATATTACTAAATCTAATACAATATAAGAACGAATGAAACAATTGGGCACAAATAACTCTCTGACAATATACCATGAGTTCATGGTATACAACAATATTGTATCGTGATGTCACATGTACGTTGGTTATATTTTTGGTGTTGGTGTTGCCGACTACTGGCGTACTCTAGCGGCAACCAATATTAAGTTTATTTTACAACTGACACTGATCCCAACGAAGGAATCTGTAATTGCTTATGGGTCTTGTTGTTTACAGTGTCGGTAAATGATCGGGGGAATTTCGGACTTGACTATAATTTAACCTAAAAAAACTATAAAAATATATAAAATATTAAAATTATCATCAAATTTAGAAGATCATGAATTCCTTGAAATAAATTTGAGTGCCTTACCAAGTCCTATCCGATACATGTAGAAATTAAACTTTTTTTTAATGTTTTCCGTTGTTCCTGTACCCACCGACTTCCGAGACAAATGTTGTTGCAGTTAGATGTGGCGGATAAAATATAGATTTTTTTCTTTAATGGAACATTTATATTTCTTTCTGGCTGTGTTAATTTGAACTAATTTGATGAAGCATTAACTTGTAAGTCGATTGGTGCACTAACGATGGAACAACATTAGAAAAAACTTTGAAAGTACTTATTGAGGCACCAAAATTTATTTCTATAAAACTAATTAAATCTTATGATTTGTTGATAATTTTAATATTTTATATTCAGATATTTTTTAATTCATTCAAATAATATTAATTAAAAACATAGATTACGGGAGGGTTACGGCTGGTAGCGCTCAGGCACCCAAAGCGCATCTTCTAAGTATTGTCTGTACAACAATTTTACAGACATTTCATGTCTATCGCCTGGAATTTTTACTTAAGGATCCTAGACTACATTACAACAGAATATATTTTTTTGTCCTTGGAAACCATACGAAGGTTTAAAGTTATTAATCTCACAAATCAAAATTAGACGTATTTTAAATAGTCTACTGTTTATTGTATTGATTCTCTATTGATTCTTATTTCAATGTGTGTATTTGCTGCAACCAATTTTTTTATTAGGGATTACGTATCGAAAATAAGTACCGGTACATCGGTGCTTATAATGCACACGCCACGCCCATACGTTACAAACACATGGCAACCGCCGATATCCCCACTGTCACCTAACCATTCGAAAAGACTCACTTTCGCTTCAAAGAGATGACGAGAATAGGGTCCCTGTAGTCTAACTAATCAAATACTGTGAAAACATAAATGATCGATTTTGTTAAATTTTATTCTTCGAAGATCTTTTACCAATTCTTATTGCGGTTTGCCACGTAAGGTTAGATTAAAATAAACACAAGGTTATGTATATTGTTATAATAAACAAAATATAATTAATACTTTATTCCTTCACAAAATACATTAAATAATATATAATAAATTAAATTAATTAAGTCAAAGTAGGTACTTACTGTGTTTGGTCAGTGTGGTAAATATATAACTTATCAAATGAGATATAATGCAATCATATGTGTGTAATAGTCCATAGAAAATAAAATGTACAGAAAACAACATATGTAAATTCGTAAACAAAGAACATGTCGAAGGTTTGATATTCAAACAAATGCGGTAACCTATGCACAGCTGACAGCGAAGCGCTATATATCACCAGAAAATTACTAAGATCTTATTTTTACATAGTTGGCGACATTGCTTTTCCGTAGCCAACCTCTCCTTAACCCGTATTCGCGTAACTAGAAGTCTAGACTGCATTGAAAGACCCGAAATTTTGGTAACTAAGAGTTAACGTAACTACCAGTTTGTTAACTATAAGATTTAACCTTGCATTGATAGATCCACCCTAAGAGAAGTAAATTAACTTGATTATTTGACTAACATCACTTGCTGTTTGTCAGAACTATCAGAACCAAACAGGTAGTCGGTAGTGACTATTGTTTAGATTTTTCAAAAGTGAAAAACAAAGATGTCTAATCAAAACGTGTGAGGTGTCAAATTGTGGGTATTAATACCAATGAGAAACTATAACAATTTGAAATTGATCGGAAAATAACTTTTATCCCCTAAACTAAACCTAAAAATTCATCTTTGAGTAAAAGTTTGGCCATATTTCGACAAGATATAGGTAGTCCGATCGAGTTAAAATCGTTACTGTTTCTTCTTGATATTGATGTAAAATCAAAACAATATTATCTGGATATGGGTAACTGTACCTACCGCCTGTATGCGTGTGGCACACCGGAAGTGAAATACCCTGTATACTAAAATGAATAAGTAAGTACATACCTTGCAGTTTCGTTGATGCTGTTATTCCTCCAGGATATCAATGGGTTGAAAGGAGAATCACTGCAATGTTGGTATGGCACTATCGCCAATACCAATATCAAACTAAATTGCATGATGGTAAAATACTTTGTGAAGGCAGTACAAGCAACGATTTTTTAGTCAACTCCTTTATCGTCTGCAAACTAACAAATATGTAAAATGATAAGATAACCATTCGATCAATGCTAGTCTCCGAGAAAGAGAACCCGATCAACATAAATGATACTAAATCAAGCTGCATGCGTGCATATGAGTTCAACGAAAAAGTATGTTTACTTGATCGTCAGAGCCAGTAGACGTATGCAAACATTCTAAAATTAGCAATAAGACCAATAAGACAGCTCATGCTTCTACGGTCGATGCCTGTCATGACTTTGAATTCCATGTAATTGATTTTACGTGTAGAAACATATATTTATTTTATCTTATTATTATTAATGTCTCCCATGTCGTGTGATTGCGATCAGCGTGGGACATTTTTGTTTCTGCAGGGGCAGATTCTAATTGCGATCGGTCGGGTCTGCGTTAAAACTAGTTAGCCAGGATTTGACAGATATTTTTATTCTAACGACAGTAGGTAGTGTCAAACGCTGATGTTTTGACAATATCTACTATCAATAGAATCAGAATATCTGTCGAATACTGGCTAACAAGTTTTATTTTTGTATTAACATTATTTCGAAGCATCGAATGTCGAATCAACGAGCACAGTAGGGACACCCGGCTAGGCAAGATTCAACAGTCCGCTGTTGCTCAACACTGCCACGAGTCGGGACACACAATGGATTTCGATGACGTGAAGATGTTGGCAAGGGTGGGTAATTATCATCGAAGGCTTATTAGAAAAGCCATCAAAATTTACAAACATCCTGACAACATCAATCGCGAGGACGGCACTGACATTAGTAGGGTCTGGAAATCGATCCTAACGCGGTCAGGTGGAAAAGCATATGGGAGCGGTAGCTCCAGATGTGCGCAGTGAGGTGTAAATTTAGGTATATAAGGGAGATTTCTTTGGTAGGTCTTTAGTATTCA
This sequence comes from Aphodius sticticus, assembly GCA_963966075.1. Lineage (NCBI taxonomy): Eukaryota > Metazoa > Arthropoda > Insecta > Coleoptera > Scarabaeidae > Aphodius > Aphodius sticticus. The sequence continues at coordinate 39,062,963 of OZ014510.1, read as the reverse complement.
GTTAGCTCTGATGAAGCGAGCAATATGGTTCGCGAAACGTCAGCATTAACAAATCTTGACACACGGCATAACCCGGAAGCAGTTTACTTTCCAATTCTATTGTTAGAAAAGTAGTAAGACAGTAATACCTTACTAATTTTGCAGAACAACTAAAAGTAATAAAAATAAAATGATTAAGCAAATGAAGAAACAGATAAATCTACCTAAAACTGTTTATTTGGACTGCAAATTCATTTGTGAGTTAAAAGCTTTACATCAACTTCTTGGCTTTCTAACTCCAAAAGAAGTTAGGAGCTGAAATATTAACAAAACCGTTTAAAATGCGGATTTCTTAATATTTCAAACGGCTGTAACTTCCCAAGGAATTGAAAAAGCAATTTAATTTGCAAATAACCACATTACAACATATGTAATGTAGTCCTCACTTCATATTTGCCTCATACGGTGGATTATTAGATTCGCTATAAACTCAATCCACGTAAATAATTGGGGTATTGTCTTCGACTGGAGCTTTCGCACAACACTTGCATCGTCTACAAATACAGCAAATACGTAAAATGACCGCAAAAACTACAGCAATTCCCGCGCACACCCCTTTGGCTACTTTCCAGCTTGGAATCTTTGGAGTAGGTGCTGGTTTGGGTATGTCATAAACGACATTACGAATCGAATCTACTCGATTGAAGATGTTCGGCACTGGACGATTCACATGTCCATACGTGTCCCCAGAAGTTTGGAATTGGTATCCTCCAGTAGGCCTTGGAATCAATCTAGATGAGATTGGGTAGCGATGGAGCGGTACTTTCGTGGTCTCATTACGATTACTGATGGTTGACTTCAGATTTGGAAGGACTTGTGAACCTGTTGGTTGTTTACCATTCTCCAAGGTAATATTTTGCCTGTAAATGGTCAATCAATTAGCTAAAAGTAGGCTAAGGTAGACGAGGGTCCCAGCAACGCTAATATAATCAACTAAATTAAAAATTACGAATTATAAATCAGTGTAGGAACTTTTTGCCCGTTGATATATAACTCCGGAAAAGTAACTTAACGCTGCTTGTTTAAAGCTAGCTCCAGACTCAGCCCGAATAAATCGGCAAAAAGTTCGGCGAGGCTGGGTGAGACATAACGGTCAAAGAAGGCCATCCACATTCTTGGCGTTCGGCTCGTGCATTCTCTGTTCATCTGCGGGTGACAGAATGGACGTCGCTGAAGTAGCTGCTGCCGCCGGCAGCGCATAGTGTGTGTGCATACTTTCATTGAAATTGTGGTTATTATTAATTGATAATTAATTGAATAACGTAAATAAAAATTTCATATAAAATTTAAAAAATATTTGAAAAATTTCTTAAATGCCATTGATTTCTTATTCCGATCATTTATATTAGATACCATATACTAATATAAGATAGTAATGCGATTTTCCATAAAACAAAATTAAATAATTGCATAATTATTATTTTATTATTTTGTATAATGTATTGCGTTATAAATCAAATATTATAGTGCATATCTATACAGAGTTAGTTAAAATTACAACTAAATAATACTCCAATCATAAAAAAAATACAAAAATTTTTTTTTTGTTTTCAACTAGCTATCGAAATTTGGCAACATTTTCTTTTTCAAATAGAACAATACAGTAATTTTTTTAATTCTAAGATTATTTCTAAGAATTTTTTGTAGGAACCATTTTTTATAAAATGCATCATTTTTAGTAATCAGCAAATAATTAAAACTCCTGGACTTTGAAACTGATTTTTTTCCCACATACATACACACATTTATTTTTTAATTTGCTGTTTGAACATGTAATTAAAATTTTTATTTTGTTTTTCTATTTTATTGTTCTGCTATTTTTTATCCCTTTAGTTAAAATAAAAGTTTATGAGTTTTGATTAATTGCTTATAACTAAAAAATGCTGTATAGTATAAAAAATGATTCTTACAAAAAAATCATGGAATTAATCTTAGTTATAAAATATATGTGTTCTATTAGAAAACGGAAAGGTAGCCTGTTTCCATAACAAAATAAGCACTCTATATATTAAAAATATATTTAGACGATAGCTTGTTTAAAGCCAAACAACTTATGTTTGATTTCTTTGAAAATGTTTACGTTTGGTCAATTATTTAGGTGCTCCGGATATTTTGACCAACCCTGCATACTGGCATGTAACAACGATATTATCCATCAGTAACTTAGTAATTGCCCTATGTAGATCGCAGTCGTAATTTGCGATTGTCGAGAAAGATAAAACAAGAATGACTGTTGAATGCCTGTCGACAGTGAATAAATATTTTTCCCCAATGTACGAGAAACATCTTTGCGACATTCTTCATTAATGAGGGTAAAATTATATCTAGTTACCAGGTAGTTCTCAGCTGGCCCAAGTAGTCAAAGAACTGTACCAAAACGATACAATAGATTCAGACATCATAGAAACATAAGACTGGAATAACTTGGAACTGATAAAATTTATTTGAAAGAGATAAATAATATATTCTTTAGTTATAATTAATTATTGATTTAATATTGCTATTTTTTTTTAATTTTCATTAATAATCTTATAATACGGATGGTTAATTTATTGATATGCATTTGCATTTTCTTCAATAATACAGAAATAAATATCATTATCGGTATATTTTCCATTTCAACTTTGCGTATGTGATTCTTTTCCTGACAAATTATAGTAATGGGGACGACACAAATTGAGAAAAAAATACTATCGGATATTCAATTTTATATCAATATAAACTATTTGTATTTTGCATGTAAATTTATTGTGTTCAATATTTTTTCATCTTTTTATTTCAATACTAAATAATTATTCCATTCGTTAACTACTTTTCGGGTGCATTGATGCTCGAACAGTCCCTTCACCGCACCTGTTTGATGTCATAAATCAAATCCCTGTCGTAAATAATACCTTCGGGTACACACAAAAACTGCTCGAGCCGCGTCAAAAATCCAGATTGAATGGATCGAACCGAATGCGTAGAAAAGAAGCGAGCCACTCGCCGAACGCGTGATTTCTATCCGACTATCTGCATCCGTAGAGACTTCTGGCAGCTCGAATGTTAGCGGATTTGGGTAAATGTGGCATCCACACTGTCCCGATTCGCGGTCTCTCGCTATGTCTCGCGAGAGTCTGGAAGAGGTATAATGGAATTACATTCCGTTTAAGAAATACCAAAATCAACCCTTCCAAGAAGAGCGTTACAAATTGAAATTATTAAATCGCATGTATTCACGATTTACAAAGAAAAAAACATTTAGACCACGATTTAGACCGACTTGATCGAACTGGCTCGAATAGAACCAAATATATTATACTAATATAAGTTACCAGGAAAAGAGCATACATATTTATTACCAAACTCCAAAATAAAGTTATGCGTACATACAGGGTGTTTCAGAAACAACGGCTAACCTTGAAGGAGCATAAGGACAGAGAAGCAATTTTGGTCAAATAATGTATAGTCTATATCAAACTTTTAAGTACCAACAAAATTGTATTGAAGAAATCGTCTAAGGGTTGCCCTGGTGCATAGCCGATCGCGCATGCGATTGCAAACGTACGTACGAATATTTATCAATTGAAACTTAGAGAGATTAGTACGTACCTAATCCAGAATTGTGATGCGGATTTACAAACATTGTGATTGCAAACTCGATATCCGTTGAACAAAACATAACTGTATAGATAATATTTTCTTTTTACTTTATCATACGCAGTATGTAAAGTATTGTAATCGTGCCAAAAAAAAATTTTGAGATTTTAGCGGAAATATGTCTTTTTGGGTCCCCCCTGAACATTTTTGACCAAGGTACAAAAAAATGTGTGTGTGTGTGTGTGTGTGTGTGTGTGTGTGTGTGTGTGTGTGTGTGTGTGTGTGTGTGTGTGTGTGTGTGTGTGTGTGTGTGTGTGCGTGTGCGTGTGCGTGTGCGTGTGTGTGTGTGTGTGTGTGTACCTGTTTTTGTGGCGACGGTTCCGGAGAAACTACTAAAGGTATCGGGACGAAACTTCATATTTAGAAGTTTCATAACCAAACTTAGAGCTGAAAAGCTTTCTGTTGAAAAGGGTCCAAAGGAACTGGTGGTTTACTCAAGGCATTTTTTGAAGATTTTGCAAATGAGCAAATTTGTGTAATGTCGTCAAAATAGTTAAATCATAAATTAAAGGAGAAGAAATTTTCTATAATTTATGTATATTTTTTGGTAGAATTTATAGTTTAGCTGCATGAGCAAATTTTTTTTCATCGAGATCGGTCGTACTGCTTTAAAACTAGTAGCCAGGATATGTCAGATTTTTTTATTCTAATGACAGTAGCTAGTGTCAAACGCTAATGTTTTGAAAATACTACTGTCAATATAGGCTGCGTTCGGATATTGAACACCGTTACACTTTTTACACCCAATAACACGTAAGTGTCATTTGGACGGTGTACCTGGTGTCAACGGTGTACTATATCCGAACGCAGCTTTAATCGAGATATCTGTCTAGTTCTACTAGTTTTATTTTAATGCAGACATAGCCGATCTCGATCAAATAGAATCTCATGCAGCTAAACTATTAATTTTATATATAGTATGATAAAGTCATGTGCCTGGCCACATCAGATTTTTCATTTAGAACTAGTTATTTGGTTATTTTAGTCATGAATAGATTTTGAATAAAAATAACTAATAACGAAATAACTAATAATAATAACAAAAAATATATAACACCAATAAAAATTGCCGTCCCGGGGCTATAGCCAATTTAACCCTAAGGTTAGGGTGGCCCTGAACATAGATCACCTCAACATAATTTGTTTCTGGTACTTTAAGCTGTAAAGCTTGAATTACATTTGACTATTTTCGCCCAAGTGTCTGTCCAAGTTTCAAAACTAGACCCGCTTATATGAACTTGGACAATTGAGAGAGAAACTAGGCTCGGTTCTAGTATGAAAACTATGATTTTTTTCTGAATTACATTATATAAGTTCATACAATCGCGTCTATATAGCTTTGAAACTTGGACGAAATTAGAATAATGTAATTCAAGTTTAAAACTGTTTGTAATACTTAGAAGGTGTGTGGAAATTTAAATTAGTTTCTGAATTATGTTTACCAAAGTTATTGAACGGCAAATCAAAAATTGTACACGCAACTGCATTGAGTGCATAATGCACATTGTTTACAACCATTTGAACTTTAAGCTTTTTAACAGATTGCTTCCGGGTTATGCCGTGTGTCAAGATTTGTTAATGCTGACGTTTCGCGAGCCATGTTGCTCGCTTCTTCAAAGCTAATTGAATACTGAAGACCTACCAAGAAAGTCTCCCTTATATACCTGAATTTACACCTCACTGCGCACATCTGGAGCTACCGCTCCATGTGGTTTTCCACTTGACCGCGTTAGGATCGATTTCCAGACCCTACTAATGTCAGTACCGTCCTCGCGATTGATATTGTCAGGATGTTTGTAAATTTCGATGGCTTCTCTAATAAGCCTTCGATGATAATTACCCACCCTTGCCAACATCTTCGCGTCATCGAAATCCATTGTGTGTCCCGACACGTGGCAGTGTTGAGCAACAGCGGACTGTTGAATCTTGCCTAGCCGGGTGTCCCTACTGTGCTCCTTGATTCGACAGATTATTTGAGAATCTGCCAAAGTTTTTATTTCTCAACAAGGTGTGCGAACTTTGATCATCACAGCATAAAAAAGCTGTATTTTTCTTTTCAAAAGCAAAAGCCTGTGATAATGCTGAAACATTTCTTTACAATGTTTCAAAATAATCGTCAAAATCGGCATAACAAAGCAAACGTTATAAAACAACAAAAAACGATTGGAGTGAAATCAAATTACGGTAGCAATTTCTTCTCCCTAAACATTTTTTCCTCTTATGACTCAAGCATCAACGTAGAATCTGTACGACAGCAAACAAAATGGCCGTGCACAAATATCGTTCGTAAGAACATTTCAAAGTTGTATGTCAACTTTGGGACTGTTCTATCTGAGACTGTCTTGATCTCTCAATCCAACTCGTACCTATATATGGAAAATGGTCAATTCCAACACCCATAAGAAACACAATGAGTCTTAAATTTGAATCTTGTATATTCTGAACATAAAACGTCATATAAATATCGTCGAATTCGTTACTGTTATCGGAATGATTATTATTTCAATTTTCCAAAATCAAAAGCAAAAGCTGTCAGATTGAAACGTAACGTATGAGGTGTCAAACTGTTAGCATTAATATCAATAAGAAACAGTAAAAATTTGTAGGTTATCTGAAATAAGTAAGTACCTTGCAGTTTTTTTGATGCTCTTCGTCCAGAATATCGAATGGGTTGAAATGAGAATCACTGCAATGTTGGTATGGCACTATCGCCAATACCAATATCAATCTTAATTCCATGATGGCAATAAACCTTTTGAAGCGAATACAGGAACCGATGTTTTAGTCAACTCCTTTATAGTTTTTTGCAAACTAACAAATAAGGAAAATGATAAGATAACAATTTGATCAATACTGGTCTCCGAGAAACAGATCCCGATAAACATAAACGATACTAAACCAAGCTGCATGCATGCAGATGAGCTAAACGAAAAAGGATGTTTACTTAATGTATCGCCAGAGCCAGCAGACGTATGCAAACATTCTAAAATTAGCAATAAGACCAATAAGACAGCATATGCTTTTACGGTTGATGACTGACATGACTTTGAATACACTGTAATTGATTTTACCTACGACCGTATGTGTAAATGTCCCTTACGTCACGGACTACTTAGCTCGTATATCGCTTATAACATACGTGTGCCTTTGGCTGTGCGTTTGTGTTTTTAACGCACGACCTAATGTCATAATGACAGATGTCGCGCGAATATTTTGATTATTTATTTGTAATTTTTGATACAATTTATATTTATTGAAATTTTCGGTCGTAAGTAAGTGCAATACTCGAGCTGTAACATATTATTACTTGCACGTGATAATTTATGTTGAATTTGTACTGAAATTTTCGATCGACACTTCAGACAAAGTTCTCCGTAGTTGCAATAGATGTCGCGCGAATACATTGATTGGTTAACCGTCAAATATTCTTACCTGTATGTGTTTGTCATTTTTGATACAATTTATTGAAATTGTCGGTCGTAGGTAAAATTATGTACAATACTCGAGCTGTAACGCATATTACATACTCGTGGAAAATAACAAAACTCGCCGCTTCGCGGCTCGTATGTTAAATTTCCACTCGTACGTAATAGCCTAGTTACAGCTCTTGTAATGTAATATACTATTACGTGTAGAAGCACATATTTCTTTTATTATCATATTATTATTTTTATTATTATTATTACCTCCCATGCCAGGTGATTGCACAGCGTAGAACATTTTTTTCTAGCCTCCGTAGTACAGTAAAGCAAAGATTTCACTTCGAGCAAACTTAAACCCAAAAAATTTAGTCCGAAAAGACGCCGACCGCACGTAACGAAATAACAACTTATTGATATACACGGTGAACTATTAAAGTCTGGAGTAAGTAGGTACTTGTAAATAGGTTCTTTGTGAATACATTTCGCATGATAATAGTACATACAGGGTGAGTTATTAGTACCCCGGCGGTCGATAGTCATCAAATCCTTTGAGAAAGAAAAAGCATTTTATACAAGAGTTGTTTCACTCATTAGTTTCTATAACGTAAAATTATTTTCATTTATACAGGGTGTTGCATTTAGACGTGACGGAAAGTCAGTAATTTTTTTTTAATGGCACGCCCTGTATATCATGCCATATTATGAATATAAGGAAGTTGTCTTTCCAACTGTGTAAGTTGCACCTGTGTAAAGTTACTAGTTTCTGAGATATTCAATTGTTTGTCAAAATATTGGCAATTGCAGGCCTTTATTAAAAACTACGCTATTACTACATTTTTGCAGATATTGTCCTAAAAATTTTGTCACATAATAACCAAACCCATAGGTAGATGCTGCTATCGTGAAAAGTTAGATGCGCTATACAGGGTGATCGTAGCATGCACTAGTTTTTAAACATTTTTAAATGGCTTTTTCTTGAGATTTTAAATGGAAGACCCTGTATATTATTTGCTATTTGAAATGTCTCTAAGTTCTTTGTAATTTATATTCACTATATCGTATATCTATTTTTAGTGGTTTGCTGTTAAGGATCTTAATATTGCACTGTATACAGTGTGCTGGGTAGCATGATGTAAAATATTTAAAGTGTTATAGAAGAAGCGATTTAGAACCTATTTAACTATATTTATTCATATAAAAAGTATTACGGTTATCAAGGTATTATACAATTTTATAAGTATGTTTTGCAATTTTTACAAATGTACAGCGAGCGAACCTGAGCACCTAGTACCTTTAGTTGGGTTCCGAAGTAAACCAGAAGCAGTGTAATTTTAGGGGGACTATCGGGAAAAATTTTTCACTTCTGTGGAAATTGTGCGGAGGCGTGTCATTGTAATAGTATGTGCGCTCATACACAAAAACAAACAGAAACGCTAAAACCTGTCTTGATGAGCTACGTTTAAAACGATTTGTAATCAGTACAAATAACAACCAACAATATCTGCTTACTATTGTTAATTGACTTAAAATAGGTATTTTTTCCGGAGAGACAATTCAAAATTGGGATAATATGAATGATAGTATGAGTAATGTCGATAATGTGAATGGAAAGTGGGTTATTTGAAAGTGTTTTTATTAGATTTTTTTTTGCTATGAATGAAAATCTGGGTCTAACGATGCCTATCAGTTTGTTTTTGTTGCATATTTGGTTTTAGTGTGTGACCACATAACTCACATCAAAGAAAATCTGATTTTCAACACTCAGAAGTCAACAAATTTTCAGGATAGTTAACCTAAATACAGGGTTTACTTTAGGAGAAATTTGAAATTTTAAAATTGCGTGTTCGGTTGCCATACGATAGACGGCAAAATTAACTTACAAAATTTCATAAAAATTGTTCATATGTTGATAACGGTAATACTTTGTATAAGGATTAAACAGGTTAAATCGTTTCTAAATTGTCTATTCTATCGTTACTTGAAGACTTTACATTTATCTACCAAATACCTTATTCAGAGCAATATTAAAATTTACAGTTGCATTACATTTTCGTTACATAAATCGCAAAACGGTATGTTCCCAAACTGTGGAAGGTAGCAGAGGTAATCATGATACTGAAGCCTGGGACACCTCCACACGAAACAACGTCTTATAGACCTATCTCTTTGCTGCCCATCGTGTCAAAAATCTTCGAAAAATTGCTACTCAATAGATTGAAGCCAATAATTGAGAGCAAAAATCTTGTTCCAGACCATCAGTTCGGATTTCGCAACAAGCACTCTACTATTGACCAGATACACCGAATAACCAACATAATCGAAAAAGCGTTAGAGGAAAAAAAGGTTTGTTCTGCAGTCTTCCTAGATGTGGCACAGGCTTTTGATAAAGTCTGGCATGAAGGACTGAACAATAAATTAGGCAGTATCCTCCCGAAACAGTTTGCACAACTATTAAGATCTTACCTGACTGAGAGATACTTTAGAGTCAAACAAGGGGATGCATGCTCTGTCCTTAAGGAAATAAAAGCAGGAGTGCCGCAAGGTAGTGTTTTAGGGCCGGTCCTTTACCTACTCTACACCAGCGACCTCCCAGCACTAGCAAATAATACTGTCGCAACTTTCGCAGACGACACGGCTATCCTAGCTGTTGGGAACAATAATGAAGAAACGACGAGAAAACTCCAAACAGCTCTTGGTCATTTTCAGGCCTGGACAAAGAAAAAAAGAATCAAACTGAACGAACTCAAGTCAGTACATGTTGACTTCACCAATAAGAAAATACAACATATCCCGGTTACTATTAATAACCAACTAGTACCGTACGAAAACACAGCCAAATATCTCGGCATGGCATTAGACGCCAGGCTACGCTGGAAAGCCCATGTCAAAAAGAAAAGAGAGGAATTAGGAATCCGCTACAGAGAGATGTACTGGCTGCTAGGAAGAAACTCCACGCTGTCTGTACATAATAAACTTCTCTTGTACCAGCAAATTCTAAAACCCGTGTGGACGTATGGTGCTCAACTCTGGGGTTGCACCAAAAAAAGTAACATTAAAATTGTCCAGACCTTTCAAAATAAAGTATTGAGATGCATTGTCAATGCGGCTTGGTACATCAGGAATGATGACCTCCACAAGGACCTCAAAATGGAGTTTGTGTGCAAAGAAATCCAAAAAGTAGCAGGAAGTCACGAGGAAAGGCTTCACCATCACGTAAACGTTGAGGCCATCCAGCTCCTCGACAACACCGAATTAATCCGAAGACTCAAGAGAAAGAAGCCTTTTGAGTTAGTGTGAATGTGAGTTAGTGGAAAAGCAGAGTAAGTGCTAGTTGTAAGTGTTAGTTCTAATAGCAGAGACAGTGCTACGTAGTGCGCAAGAAAAACGTGCCAAGTATACCAGGACCAACTGAGAGACATCGATGGGTGCCTGTTAGGCTAAGTTAAACTAGTAAAATAAGTTAGAATTAAGTTACTCATTAGTCAATTATGACTAGATTGTAATGCATTTATGAATAATAAAAAAAAATTGTAAATATCAAAAAAAATAATAGCATTTGGTGTATGACATACTAGATGTAAATTGGAGCGAAATAAAGGGTAGGCTGGTTTTCCTAGGAACAGGTTTTTTACGCAGCGTACAACGTAAAAGGCTTAGCGCAACACGCCGTCATATCACCGATAGGGAAGCAGTGTGAGTGTTTTCCTACAGAGCGCAAAACGTAACGTCAAAATACAAAATGTCAAAAGTGACATGAGCTAGTTAAGATGCGATTGTCATGCATTCATTCTTTCTACGATATGTGAAAATATTGACGTGAACGTTGGACGTACGTCTTCTCAGACGACTGTCACTTTTGATAAGACGCTGATACTAGACATGCCTCTATTCAGTTGTACGCTGCGTAAAAAGCCTGCTCCTAGGAAAACCAGCCTTTACAACCAACACATATTATACAGGGTGTTCCATTTAAAAAACTCGAGAAAAGGCCATTTGAAAAACATCAAACTTTATTAACTTCAATGAACACCCTATATAGTGTATCTGATATCTTTGGATACTGTCATCTACCTACTGGCTTTGACTATTGCCTCACATACTTTAAAGGCAAAATCGGCAAAAGTATTCTTTTTACATAGCTTTTAAAAAGATCCTGCAACGGGCATATTTTGGAAAAACAATGGAATATCTCTGGAACTACTAACGCTGTGACTTAGCAACATACACGGTTGGATAAACAAAATAAGTAGTATTCATAATATAATAAAATATACAGGACGTTCCATTTAAAAAAATGTCTATACTTTCCGTCACACCTAAATGCAACACCCTGTATAAATGAAAATAATTTTGCGTTATAGAAAATGGCGTGTCAAACAACTTTTGTATAAAATACTTTTTTCTTTCTGAAACGATTTATTATCTATGCACCGCAGGGATACTAATAACTCACCCTGTATATTATTTGACGAGCACATAACTAGGGATATAAATCGCAAGCATGACGTTTATGCTCGAGCCGCAGGCAAGCGTTTACGCTTGCCTGCGGCTCGAGCATGTTTATGCAAGCGATTTATATCCGTTGTGTGCGAGTCGAATACGACGTTTTATCTACGACTCATAAATTCCATTTTATATGAAATATTTTCAATGTATTACATACAGTCGGTTATAATGATATTTGTGTATATCACAGACATCACACATTGTCTAGAAATTCTGCGAAAATTGTTAACTGGAGCAAAATTCAGCATCGAAGTAACAGTTGCAATTTCGAATTTAGAATGCCCACTCTAGGTTATATTTCAGAACGTGGCCATTAAGTACTCAAATATTTCATTCGTTAATGTGTGTGTTAGGAATTCATTACCCTGTTCTCGCTAGCTCTCTCTCACTCCGAACGCGCGGCTCAGCTGCTGCACGTACGACCTCTGGTGTAACATTCTCGTAGTAAATTTATGTCGTTAAAACGTCACGTGTCCGACAATCTAAATTACATTCTTGCCACTCGCCCCCAAAGAAAAAGTCATTTATCAAAATTTTAAACGCAATTAGTGGCTATCGATTCTATGCCAACCCAACACAAGTAACAATGAATTATACAAAGTGATATTTAAGGAGCAAGTATACCCCACTAATGAAAATGTTTGTTAGTGTTTTGAGAAAAACTATTTGCAATGGAAACTAACCACAGGTGATATAGGACGTAGAAAAACGCATGAAACATACGCTAACGTCAAGGGTGTCTTAGCAAAACCAATTTTTTTCTAAATCGCGGGTTCGAAATCACTTAAAAACGATAAATAATTCAAACTAAGTTCATAGGTAAAACCTATCTATTTTTTTATGTTCTATTTTGGAAAGTCATTTTCATAAAATAATAATGTATACCAAAAAAAATGAATGTCGTTATTTAATATTTTATTACTTTTATATACTTTCCAATATGCAATACTACATCAGAAAACCACTGTAAAAATTTCATATCTCTACAATGCGTATTAACGCTAGGATTTCGAACCTACGGTACACTTCCGGTAGACTACATCGTTAAAGTTATTATAAGTTACAACTGCACGTGCAACATTAAAACACATACCTATTGAAAACTCCGATTTTGTTGAGGGAAAGGGCATAGGCGTTTTTGATAGATGTCGTTTTCTTTATTTCTTAGTCTCTTATCACGTAAGGTTATCAAAAATGTTGAGGTCAAAATTAAATAATGATTTTGGAAAATTAGCTTTCAGGGTATCAGGTAAAAGTAAACGTTGTAAACGTTTACTACGTTTACAAAATTTAACAAAATAGCAAGTTTTTATATTGTGGTTGCAACTTTTTCGAAAACCACACCTTAATAAGAAGCTTTTAAACCACTTTCCATTCACAAAACCCAGATTAAAGTTCCACAGATTTATCAGTATTTTACAATTTACAATTATCATCTATTCTATCGCCACTAATAGAATGCTTGATGTTAACAAGATAGATAGCGTGGTTAAGTATTTCCAGAGGAAGGTGTGCACTCTCATAGAGCTTTCGGTACCTGCTGATGCGAATGTAGTAAGGAAAGAGCTTGAAAAGCAACTTAAATATAAGGATCTCTCAATAGAAGTATCTGGGGAATGAAAGTAAACATTGTTCCGGTGATTGTAGGTTCATTGGGAACAGTTACTCTAAATTATGTTAAACATGTGTAGGAGTTGTAGTATTGTTGTTCAAATAAAACACTGATTCGCGAAATAACGAATTGTATTTTCCATAAGTTTATAACTGACATAACTATCAACAAAACTGTTTCCTGAATAAGCCTACTAACTTTTACTATATATGTCGTCATATTACTACATTTCCTCCCTACAATAATAAAAGATGATTAGTTCTACTCTCTAAAACGAGCAGGTAGTTGACGCAGTCGGGTGGTGTTCCTTCTGGGTTTTTGTTGTTCTTTCTGAGGTGTATGTACTTCATTCTGTGGAGTGTTTACTTCTCCATTCTGGGATGTTGGCACAGCGATCTTCATGGGCGTCGTTGCGATAGGATTAGATGAATTAGGTGACTCGACTTCTGGTTGACTTTCTGGCTGTAAGGTGTTATCGTCCATGCTCGAAGAAGTCTCTGGTAATGTCTTCTCCGGTAAAGGTTCTTCATCGATTGGCGGAAAACGATGTCGCATCTGATCAGCGTGCTTTCTCTTTTGTATTCCCTGAACATCTACAATATAAGAGTAAGGTCCAGATTGTTTTACAATATTTCCTGGAGTAGATCCCTTTGACAATGGATTGTTGATCCAGACTGAGTCATTAACTTCAAAATATTTGTCTTTCACATGATGCTGATCGTAATACGAAAATCTGCTTCAATAGCTCATCATCTAGGTTTCGGTGAACATCGGGTTTTAGTTGGTCGAATATAGTTCTATTTTGGCGTCCAAACATGAGCTCGCTCGGGGTTCTTCGTGTTGATCGTTGCGGAGTGTTTCTATACGACACTAGAAATTTGCATACGCGATCATGTATGTCTGTGTTACTATCACTATTATTTAAACGGATTTTAAAAGTCTTCACAATTCTTTCAGCGAGACCGTTTGACTGTGGGTGATACGGTGTGGTCTTCACATGCTTAACTCCGTTGGATGAACAAAATTCTTCAAATTCTTTTGAAACCAATTGTGGTCCATTATCGGTGACTACAGTCTTCGGTAAACCAAAACGTGCAAAAACGGTCTTAAGAACTTTGATTGTTGAAGAACTGGTGATATTGTTCATAGCTTCAATTTCGACCCACTTAGTATAAGCATCAATAATAAGTACCCACATCTTTCCCAAAAATGGACCTGCGAAATCAATATGAATCCTTGCCCAACGCTCCGGTGGTGGGTTCCATGGATATAAAGGTAGCTGTTGGTTGGTTTGTTTTGAGCTCTGGCACAATTGACATCTTTGTACATGCTCAGCTATATCCATGTCAATGTTCGGCCAATAAACATGTAGTCTTGCTATGGACTGCATCGCAGTAACTCCGGGATGTCCGTCATGCAGCATGTTAAGGATCGTTGGCTGGATACGTTTTGGTATACAGATTCTCCCTTTCCATAATATTATTCCTTCTTCATAAGATAATTCTTCTCGTTTCTCATAGAATGATAGTAATTCTGCCGAGATGTTTCTCTTCTCAGGCCAGTATGTTGTTATAAATGGAATTATTTTCTTCAGGTTTTCATCTCTTTGCGTGTTTTGACGAAGTTCTCTGGAAGTTAATGGCAAATTCTTTAATCTGAGATGTAGCAGATGTCCATACTTTGGTAATCCCACTTTTTCTTTTAGACTCAATGTTAATTCTTGCAGAGGTAGTCGGGATAATGCATCTGCCGTCTGGTTGTCCTTTCTTGGGTGATATGCAATGTTGTAATTGTAAGAATTCAAAACCATAGCCCATCGAAGCAAACGATTTGATGCGACTTTTGGTGTTTCTCGATTCGGGTTAAATATCCGTTCCAAAGGTTTGTGGTCGGTCAACAAAATAAACGGCCTCCCATAGAGGTATTGATGGAATTTAGTTACGCCGTAAATTATTGCTAAAGCTTCTTTGTCGATGGTTGAATATCGTGTTTCGCATCGCTACTCACGTACAACGGAAGATCTGGGTTGTAGTGGACCAGTGCTGCTTCTGTTGTCAAAGAATCTTTCAGTTCTTTAAATATCTTGTCATCATTTGGGGTCCAGTTCCAAGATGATTGCTTCTTTAAATGTCTATGCAGTGGCACACATTTTACCTGTAAATTTTCTATGAACCTTCCATAATAGGTTATCATACCCAAAAGTGATCTAAGTTCTGCGATGTTCTGTGGAGTTGGCATGTCCTTAATTGCTTTAACGTGTTCTCTAGTTGGATATAGACCATTTTTATCTATTCTATGCCCAAGAAATTTGACTTCGTCCTGCATCCAAGAACATTTGCTTGTTTGTGTTTTAATTTTAAGGCAGTAGCTTCAATATCGGTGAGCGTTGATCCTACTTCTGGGTGTTCACGTGTTCACTCTTGTTGCCATGTCGTGTTGTTGATACCAATCACTAACTGATTCCTTAATCGTTCGTTTAAGCCACTTCCAAACTCACAATTTCCTGCCAATCCTCGGAGACTGGTAATGAACTGGGTCACGGTTTCATTTTCTGAACGAAACCTCATGGCAAATGTCACTCTCTCTGACAAAATATATGTTTTCTTGCCGTAGTACTTGTTGAGTATCTCCTTGATTTCCTGGTATGTCTTAGTCATTATGTTGTCCGGTTTGCAGTAATCGACTAGAATTTTAAAAGCACTTGCTCCAATCTTCGGCAGAAGTAAATTTCTTGCTTCATCGTCACTTGTTTGAATTCCATGTATTGCAAGTTCTACTTCAAACCGCTGGTGGTAATAGTTCCATTCCTCCTTATCCTCTTGAAAGTTATCAAACTGGAAACTCCGATGGTTGTTGCTCATCTTCAGTGCACAGGGCACTGCTTTATCATTTTCCTTATGTGCTGTGGCCATGGATTCTTAATACTCGTCGCCAAATTTGTAGTATTGTTGTTCAAATAAAACACTGATTCGTGAAATAACGAATTGTATTTTCCATAAGTTTATAACTGACATAACTATCAACAAAACTGTTTCCTGAATAAGCCTACTAACTTTTACTACATATGTCGTCATATTACTACAGGAGTTGTCGTACAAAATTTCGCCATGGGAAATTCAAGAAATTGCGGTTTTGGGAAGCGCAAATATTTTGAGGAGAGTTTTATCATAAAGGATCTTAAATTTACTGCTATCGTACTGCTTATATATAATATTTCATCTTTACCTTCCTTTGTATATTGTCTATTAATAAATATTGTCTTCATGTGTTTTTACTGACCTATCCACGTTGCTGCACGGGGTTTCCACATTTTTCTTTGCTTTGCAAACTAGTGTTGCAAAGCATAAATAGCAATGTTTTTTCAAAATTGGGTTGACCTCTGGTGATACCCGCAAAGGGAGTACCCTAGGCTTCAGCGAAGCTCGGTACTACCAATTAGCCCTGATGGTCTTCATTACTTTTCAAAATCTGTTAGTGTAATTTGTGTATTTATATGTTGTATCTAACTTATATTATCTAGGTGTAATGTGTTTAATGAGATGTACCTGATAGTTCCAATAAATAATAATATGCGATTTGGACATTAAAACTAGAAAACAGTTAACATTAAATTTTATGTTTCATCCTAGGTCTGACGTCTGCATGCTATACCTGCATCGTTTAGATGGAGGTCGTGGCTTGCAACAATTGGAAAATATTTATAATTTGGAAATGTTAAAATTAGGAAATTTTATAAAACCTAACAAGGAGGATAAAATCATTAAACAATTAATTAGGGATACTTCTGGTAAGTTAATAATTACTAAACATAAAATAATTTTAGAACAATTTTAGGTGGAAGAAGTGATAATTATGTAAATAAAATTTCAGTGGGGAATTTAAAGCGAGAGATTAAGTTAAGAATGATTCAGAAAATGAGAGAGGATTATGTTAGTAAGCCAATGCATGGTCAATTTTTAAGAATTGTGGAGGGTGGTGGTATTTCAAAGGCCGGATCGTTATCATGGCTTTGTCATGGGAACGTTAAGGCTGAAACGGAATCCTCTATCATAGCGGTACAAGATCAGGCAATACGTACCAGATATCATGAACAGAAGATTATGAAAGTTGCTCATGATGGAAGTTGTGGACTGTGTCATCAGGCGCCGGAACATGTCTATCATGTATTAGCGGCTTGTCCAGTCTTAGCTGAGTCGCATTACATTACTAGACATGATAGGGTGGGAACATATACACATTACAATTTTCGTTCCCAACTAGGTTTAGCAATGGATGTGTCTCGGTGGTATGACCACATTCCATCTCCTGTTGTGACTAACGATCATATTACCGTATTATGGAACATGCCTGTTGCCACTGATAGAATGCGTGATGTTAATAAGCCAGATATCGTGGTAAAGGATTTCCAGAGGAAGGTACTCTCATGGAGCTTTCGGTACCTGCTGATGCGAATGTAGTAAGGAAGGAGCTTGAAAAGCAACTTAAATATAAGCATCTCTCAATAGAAGTTCAACGTATGTGGGGAATGAAAGTAAATATTGTTCTGCAATTGTTTTTTTTTTGTAATTGTAATATTTTATTGCATTCTTTGCAGTTTTTGCATAGTTACTTATTGTTATTATTATTATTATTATTAGTAATTATTGGAACTCTCTGATACATCTCATTAAATGTATTAAACCTAGATAATATAATTTAGATACAACATATAAATACATACTACATTTATATAAATGTATTGATTTTGCATCCTGGACTAGTATAGCAGTAATATATAGAAATTAACCTAGTTCATTTTAACTTTAACCACAAATAAAAACAAGACAAGAAACCTCGACTCCGCAAAAGTTCTTTTACAAGTTTAACGAATGGCTTTGTATATTGGACGATCCTGCCGAATGTTAATTTGGAATTTAGTAGTTCGTCGAAGTACCGGGATACTTTCTCAGCGTCGAATTCCGTAAAAGGGCACGAGAACAGACAGCAGAAAAAAAGAGCAATTGGGAGTAATTTGGTACGTGTTAAGACATTTCTTTAACAAGCAAACTTGGATGGACTTTCCTTGCGTAGCTTCGGAGAAATCATCAGTAAAGTTCCCATTCTAAAATTCAGTTCGACTACAATTTAGATAATCAGTTTAGTTTCTGTGATATTTTTTTCAAAAATTCGGAAATGATACAGTCTGTGATTGAGTTCTTTCTTAGTTCAAACTCCACAATTTCTCTACAATTTTTCCATTCCCTTCCCTTGCCTCAAACAGATAAACTGTTTTTAGTACTTTACATCTTCAGCTTTTGAGACTTCTTATAACTGGATTTTCGGAATACGGCAAAGCAGGTGTTTGGTTATTTTTGAGAATCTAAACACTAATTCAGACATGCAATCAATATCTTAAGTGTTCTAGCTATGCAGGTACTTCTATAAACAAAACCATACACTATCCTATTTCTCGTCTCTTAACTGCATTTTGTTTAAACACGGTGTGCAATATAACTACACATTTTCAATTTTGAATTTATGCAATCTCAATTTCAAAGCTATTGGATTCCTGGTTGAAAAATCGCTTTACAATGTTTTATCTATCTGCTTTACTTTTTGTGTACAACATTACAAACATTACAAACCCCTTTTTAAAAATTTAGCCTGTTAGCCTTTATTCTTGTATAAGCCTTACAAAAATCCACAATATTTCTACTGTCAGATGATATCAACCCACCACAGGATAAACTATTTTAATTCTTGCCAAACAAGCAAATGCTTTGAGGCAAAAGTACAAAATGATCAAAAAGTTTCAGACTTCTATCTTGGAACTTATGGATATCTTGGAGGGTGGGACAATTCCCATACCACCTCGGAGGTTAGCAAAAGTAGGCCCCTTTTGCTAACCTCCGAGGGGTACTTACTACTTATGGCTTAGGCTGTGTCTGGAAACGTTCACGTAATGTTGAAAGTGCCGGACATTCGTACAGAAAGTGTTCTACCGTCTCTTCCTCTGTCAAAAAATTGTGGGATATTAGAATTATATCATAGTATGTACTATTTTAATTTAATATCATTTGTAATTAACAAATTAACTAAAAACCTTCACATGGGGGATTCGTTTATTATCTAATTCTTAGAAAATGTCCTTCGTCATAAAAACGCCAAACAAAATATACACGTATAGAATTACAAAGTTTTGTTAAGTGGACGAGCACGAATTTGAGTTAACAGCGAATTACGTTTATTAATTTTGGTTATTTGGACGAATTTATTTGTATTTGGAAAAGTAGCAAAAAAGTAAAATCATATTTAAATTCAAAAATACACACTTTGATTCTTAGTTTCGTAATAGATATTATAGATATTAATAGCTGCCATTAATTCTAAATGCCTCTTTATAATGTATTTGTTTGCTTACTTTGGTTACATTTTTATGTAGGTAACTCGCAATACATCCATAATATCAAAATGACAATATAAAGTCAAACTAAAGACTTCTAACATCATAATAATACCTAAAAGTACGTAGTTAGTTAAATACTGATAACAAACATGTTATCTTTAATTAATGCCAGCTACAGATATTTATTACTAATTTACTACTAAAAGTGTGCATTAAAAAACAACAGAGAAACAGTATAATACATGTTTCCTATGCCATCAAATTAAAATACAGTTTAACAAATTTAGGTGAATAAAAAAAATCTACTTAAATGTAATAATATAATATGCAAATAACTTCAATATTCTTAATTCATAATATTTATTGATTCAACTCAACTATAAACTGCATATAATAATAATAATAACTAAAGAAATACATGCATAGGTATGCTTTTTAATCAATATGTTTTTTATTTAAGGGATCGCAAAAATTTATGAAGACTAGAACGGAGCTAATAAACAAATCTTCCCATGTTTACATCCGGCAGTAACTTGGACACAAATGGTAATAACATTTATTATTAACTTTTCAGCAAATTTTATTCTTTATAAAAGTCATAAAACCAAAGGGTCACTTTTGTTTCGTTTCGTTTTATTTTTCTGTATGTAGGTATGGAATGAAATCGAATTTCGTCTATTTATATATGTTTCCAATATCCGAACCTGACAAAAGTGCATTGTAATATTTAATGTATTTTAAAATACACAGTAAACTAATTCTTATTGTAAGTAGGTATACCGACAATTTCAGTCGGTATATTGCCGTTATAGTTTTAAAGGTCGTAAATGCAAATTTGTTGAATATTGTGTAAAGCACATTTTGAAGTCCTTGATCATCAGAGCGCCGCCGGCCGGCGTATGTCTAAAACACAAAACCGATCATTATATTCGGCCTAAATAATTTTAAAAGATTTCTACAATATTGCATGTAACTGAAAATCTTATTTGTCCCGGTTTCTACTTTGCTGCAGATATGACCTTCAGAACTGTTGTTCAGCATTTTAGTTTAATTATAAAAATGTTGTTTTTTTGGTTTATTAAAATTATATTTTGACGTTCTATAATAGCTTCCATACGCATTTTCTTATGTGTGATAAGTAAGGGTTAGGATTTACAATCCAATATGAATGATATCACATCAGAATAATATGTCGATAACTTTCAAAAAATTGTAAAATTAAAATTTATTTAAACTTCAATCTATTATGTTACTCAATTTATTATCATTAAATTGTTAATTACCTTAATATTAATTAATCAATTGAATTTTATTATTTATTATGTAAGGTATGGAAACGACAAAATCTCTGGAACGGATTGCTATTTTAAAACCCCCCAACTTGTCAATTTGTAATTATCAAAATATACATAAATATACATAGCTATATTAAATTCAATGTCCAACCTGCAATTGTTTTTACTTATGACGTCATCGATAGTTTTTTAATGGCCATTCCCTTTTTTCTTACTGATTTTGATATATGTATCGCGTAATTGTCTCGATATAATACATTTTTAATCTTGTGTAATAAAATTTACTCAAAATTAAAAAATTGATAACATATTTTGTGAGTGGCCTGTGAATATGGTAAGGATTATTTGTATGTTTTATATTTGATTTTCCAAGTATTCAATTTTGATTTTTGTGGAAAAGACGAGGAGTTAGTTCATCGCTAATTTGATTATTATAATGATAAAAAAATGTATACTGGCTGACTCCAATATTCTCAAAAGGGTCCTTAGAAACCTGGAAACATTGAACCTTTTATCAGAAAATTGACATAAAAGAACATAAAATGGTTGTATTCAAAGTTCCGTTGCTGCATAAGAATTGGTAATACAAACTCGGTTAATTACAAAATTAAAGGCCCGGAATTATATTTTATATAAAAATTTATTTTGCTAATATTTCAAGTTTGCTGTAACTTTTTAAGGATTTGGAAAAACAATTAGGTCCATATGAAAAGTTTTACTCTGAAACATTTAGATTCTAAAAATAATTTATGCGGGAAAATGTGGGACATATAATAAATGTGAATGTTCCTTTTGTAATATATTTTAAACACTTAAGTAAATAAATGTGCGATACAGTCAAAACCTCTATAAATTATAATGAGCAGCTAAAAGGTCGTTAATGTCCATTAGTGTAATTAAAACACCAAGGAAACAAACAAAAAGCACTTCAATTATTAATCTAGGCAGTTATTTGATTAAAAATCATAAATTTGTTGGACATCCATAATTAAATCAATTTTGGCTGATACAACAACAAAGGATTTTGTTTGTTTTCTTAGTGCAACAAATTGACGATACATATGTTCTGTGTTTAGATTGTCATAAATGTATCATTTCCTAAAACAGCAGATCATACCAACCTCAACAAATATGAAATAAAGGATCTCCAAATTTATACCACCTCCAACCTAACAGAACACTTTTCTTATTTAATACATGCTTATGTTATTACTATATTATTAAATGTTTGTTTTTATGTTATTACATATATTTATTTTAAGTTATTACATATATTATATTTTACTCTTATTTATCTACCTATTATTTTTATCTATACTATTCTCATTTTATATTTATATAATTTTTGTTGTATACATAATTATATGCATAAATAAAATATATAAGATCCAGCAAAGTGATTTTTTTTTGTAGTTTACGGAGTTGCCGTTTTTCAATTTACTTATCATAACTTAAATTAAATAAATATTAGAAATTTGTAGATAAAAGTATATTATCTCGGTCTGCGGCGAAGTAGAAACCGAGTTAGATCTTTTTCACTTACATGAAATTCCTATCTGGGGTTACCTTCCTTTAAAAATTATTGACAGCGGATATCCGATGTGTAATCGGTTTGCCTTTAGGCAACGTAGCCATGATGATGAAGTATTTTAATATGTGCCTAAGTCAATTTTTTATAATTATAACTAACGTTACTATGTATTTGAAATAAATGAAATAAAAATGAAATAATATTGCAATTGCAAATCGAAACAAAAATATTAACGAATAACAATCTTTAGCTACGAGCGGCAGTTTCGCTCGTTCCAAATATCGAAAATATATTATATTAATACGAAACTCAATTTCATGCCATCTATATACAGAAAACTTAAAATGAAATGAAACAGACAATCTCCGACCTACGCTTGGTGTAGGCTTGCCGCGCTCATGTAAAGATCCTTTTTTCTTCGACTGTACCAGGTGTTACCAAAATTATGAAAACCGTTTAAGAGTAACATACCTTTATGTTGAAAGCTATGCAAAAATGATATTTGAAAAAGGTGTTTATAAATATTAGAGGTCATCAAATAAGAAATTATAATCACTTTCTCCATTGCATATACCGGGTGTCTACTAACAATTAACATGTTTATTATCAATTTCTCAGAAAATTTTATTATTGGAAAGTGTCTGGATCATCTTAAACCTAAAATGCAAATATTAGAATATAAGTATGCTTGCATGTACTATAGTAGATGTTACCAAAACTATGAAGAACACTGAAGGGTAGAGTAACTTGTTGAAAACTATACAGAAATGTTATTGGAAAGAAGTATTTGGAAATGTTACAGGTCTTTAAATTCGAAATTATTGTAGGCTTCTTCGTTGCATATACCACATGTTGCAAAAAAGATGAAAATGGCATAAGGGTAAAGTATCTTCATCTTTAAAACTATGTACAAATATTATTTGATTATTAAGTATTTCAGTATTCGGGTGTTCATGCAACAACGAATAAGATTATAATTTCGCATTTAATGTCCTCTAATATTTCCAAACACTTTCTTCTAAATAATATTTTTACATAGCTTTTAAACTAAAAGTACTCGACTCTGAAGTGTTGTTCATAGTTTTGGTAACAGCCGGTACATGCAAGCAGATAATTATATTCTAATATTTGCATTTTAGGTTTAAGATAATCCAGAAGCTTTTATGAAGAATAAAATTTTCTGAAAAGTTTTTAATAAAAATGTTTCCCATTTGTGTCCAAGCTAGTGCGGGACACGGTATATAAGATAAGAAAAGTTATAAAATTCACAATATTAATTTATTTCAAATTTTAATTAATTGTTTAATTGTCTAAGTAAATTCAATTCCTTTTACTTCTTTTGATTACTTTTCTTAAAATTCTTTTACACTTTTTTATGATGTGAAAATAACTCTTAATAATTAGTAGCTAGATAGTGTACTCATTAACATTAACAGTCGCGAAAACATTTCATAACTAACTTTGCTCATTTAACTGGATTTTTGGAAAATAGCAAAACAAATGTTTCTTTATTTTTAAAGCAGAATCCGCCCATTATTTTGATGCCCTGTTACTGTTATCGACAAATGTCAAAACAGGTCATTGCTTAATTTGATAGAAGGATGTAAACTTATCCGTTTATTACCGAAAGCCCTTCATCAGTGTATTTGGTTTGGGCTAGGCAATAATGAATCATTAACAGTTTTACAGACATAATAGATGGTAGACAAGTGACAGATAAAAACACGGATTACAACATGTTTAGATCGTGTGACCAAAAGAACCGTCGACACGTTGCCTTCAAATAACTATTCCATTCCCATTCGAATTGCTAATCCAGATGTGAAACGTGGCAACCCTGCCTGACCCCGCAGCTGTTTTCAATCACTTTCCATCCGTTCCCCGTGCCTCAAAAAAAAACAATACCCCACTTAACCCTTTGCCGATCAACTCCACTTCACTGTCGATGCTAATCCGCCCTTCACGCCCCCATCACGTCTACCACCCCCCGTCCTACTTTGTCTCCTCTTCGTGCCTTCAGGACCCTATTTTCAGTCTGTTTCCGTTCCACAGCATTGTCCCACTTGAGAGTGTATCGGTGTAACAGCCTGGAGCAGTCGGACGGATTTTCGCTCACCTTTGGTGCCTTTGGCTTTTGCACGAGCGCCCTCTATCGGACTACGCATTTTCGTTCGGATTTACCGGATAGACAATATCCGTCAAGGTCGTGTCGACATGTTTTATTTATTGCGTGTTGCTCGAGAGTAACAACGAAATTAGAAGCGTGGGTTATAAGTACGGTTGTAACGTAAGTAACCTTTGCAGAAGCGGATGCGGATGCGAATGCCAAATGGTCCACTTCTGCGGAAGCGGAAATGGAAGCGGAAGCAGAAGTAAAAAGATCATTTAAACAAACACAAAAAATAATATAAAATTGCAACAAAACATTTGAAACAATAAAATATTTGATTAAAAACAAACACAATAATTGGTCTACACTGCGATAAAACAATACAACAACAGTCAGTCCCAAAAGTCTTGGTACACCACACGACATGAGAAATTATAGAAAATATAAAACTGAATTACAAGAAAGTATATTTATTGTGTCCATTATTATATCTACTTACAAAAGAAATACGGTTTTTGTCACGAATTTCAACTAAAATATTATCAAATTCGTAATTCCTGTGAACAATCTCACAAAAGTGTTTGTACAGTAAAGAAAATAATATGTACATACTTAATAACATAATCTTAAACTACTACACCTTTTCCTGCTGTTATTCAGAAAGTAGCAACTGATATTCATTTATTCCGAATTATTTTCAGAAAGTAGTAATTGATATTCATCTATTCCGATTTAGTATCAGAAAGTAGCAGTTGTTATTCATCTATTTCGAATTATTTTCAGAAAGTAACAATTGATATTCAGAAAGTAGCAAATGTAATTGAGAATTCCCCAGAATTTTTTTAAGGAACTTCTCTATACAGTGGGTCGCATACAGATCAAATGGATGTCACATGACAGAATGTCAAAGCGTATTTTTATATCATGCACGCTAAACAGAGACACATAGTTAAAATATACAAAGTTATTTGATATTTTATTTTTAAAAATGTATGCTTAAAATTGAGAACTTAATTAAGCACAGAAAAAAAAACATTATTTCAAAACGTCAAATTGTACATTATTCTATGGACATACATACATAGATTAATACATACATAAACCTAAAATCATGTCAGGAAATTACTGTTGTTACAATATATTTATAATTTCCTCAGAAATAAAATATTAATACAGTTATAATTATTTAAATTTACTGAATATCATTTGTCAATTTCTGAATTTCAAATGACGTATTCTGAATATCAACTGCTACTTTCTGATACTAAATCGGAATAGATGAATATCAACTGCTACTTTCTGATACTAAATCGGAATAGATGAATATCAACTGCTACTTTCTGATACTAAATCGGAATAGATGAATATCAACTGCTACTTTCTGAAAATAAATCGGAATAGATGAATATCATGTGTTGATTTCTGAAAATAATTCGGAATAGATGAATATCATGTGTTGCTTTCTGAATATCAGTTGCTACTTTCTGAATAACAGCAGGAAAGGTGTAGTAAAATTATATATCATGAAAAAATATATTAGATACTGAACATGGTTTGATTGTTCAGGCCGATTCTACAAAAAAAGTTGCTAACTAACGACTTGGAAACGTTGTTATAGGCAAAACCGGGAGAGGTGAAGATTACTCATCGATTTCAGCTGTTATTTTCGACATACGTTACAGATTATTTGACGTGTGTTAAAACGAAATAGCATCCCTTTCATACGTCTGATGTATAATTTAAATGGGCAAGACCAAAAAGTACGTCTGTTCTTAGAACAGATGACAGCGGTACTTGCAACCTAACCTCCAGTTATTATAATAACACAGCGCGAACGTGTGAATTAAATGTGAGCAAAATGTTTTCGTTTAAAGGAAAGGCCCTAAATACGAAATCGATGGTAATGGTCATGAACGTATTAAATTATTTTCGTCGCACGTCTGAAAATGTAGGCGAGACATGGAAGTAAGTCATTTTACTTAAGTTGTTACCTCAAAAGACCAATTTTATTTTATTTTATTTTTAATTTAGAGGACTGCTGATGCTTGTGGTGTTACCGTTTCAACAGTATATCGTACAAAACTAAGATTTCAAACAGCAGAATCAGAAGGTACCTCAATATCTTCACCGCAGAAGAGACGTTGTCGACCAAAGTTTAAATCTGTCGATGTTGAAGATTTTACAAAAGCTGCTATACGTCGCAAAATTTACAATAAACATAAGAAACGTAAGTAACATAAATTATGAATATTGCGGAATGCTGTGTTTTATCCCGGTACAAAATCTGTGCTCCGTTGCTGGTATATACGCAAGGCTTTAAGAATATTAAAATAATAGAAACAATGATTAACAAATATTTTTGTAGTACTTCCTGTTACTGTACAAAGTCTTGCACAGGAGCTTCGGGAAGATGAGGTGTTTGATTTTTCCGTGACAAGCCTTCGACTATGCTTGCAATCGATTGGATTTTCGTATAGTATGGATGACGGACGAAAAGGATTACTGGAGCAGCCAAATATCGTCGCATTAAGAGCGAACTTTTTACGGGGGTATATAAGAAATAAGGAAGATGAGATATTTGATCCTGTTTTTTTAGACGAGACATGGATTTTTGCAAAAGGGTCCCCCAGAAGGAGCTGGCATGACAATGATAAGCAATCAATTAGAAAAAAGTCTATGGGAGAAGGAAAAAGGTATATTGATTTAAAATATAGTTTATAACAAATTTAAATTGAACTTATTTTAAGGTATATAGTTCTGCATGCCGGTAACAGCGAGGGATTTATTAATGGGGCAGAATTAGTATTTTCCTCCACAACAAAAAAGGCCGATTATCATGACAACATGAGTGGTGATCTCTTCAAGAAATGGTTTATGGAACAGCTCCTTCCAAATTTAGAGAGACCTAGTTTGATAGTGCTTGATAATGCGTCATACCACTCGAGATTGAAAGAGAAACAACTTACTACCAGTAGGCGTAAGGAAGAGCTGCTGCAGTATTTTGTTATATATATATTTTATTATTATTTATGTCTGTATATACTGGACAATGTTGTCGAAGAAGACCATGTTTTTTTTTTTAAATATAATATATATTATTATTTATGTATATATGTTATATATTTTATCAAAATAAAGTAATTTTCAGTTCATATTTCTTTTAATCCATTATCAAAACACGTATTAAAAACATAACCTCACATTTACAACAAACTTTACCACCGTTTTGTGAAATACTTATCCTGAAAGATTCAGAAATAAATTTCATATTTAATAATGTCTACACAAACAGAAAAGAAACTCCAAGTTTAAGCACTAATTCCAACCACTCAAATACACTGTCTTAAATGGGCTAGTTGGTAGGTTTTCACTTTGCTTCTGTTAAACATGGTAATGATGGATATATAAATTAGATAGGATATTATCACAATTAAATGACCAATGATAGTATTTTTAGTAATTAAATATGTATTAATCTTTAACCAACTACCTAGTAGGCAACCAAATATACACAGCAATAGAACCAATCCGCGCGGTACGTCCATATCTTGGTTCATACGATTTTAAGCGATGAGTCAACTTCACCTCTCCCGGTTTTGCCTATATAGTATATTACCTTACAAGAGCTCTAACTACACCTTTTCCTGCTGTTATTTAGAAAGTAGCAACTGATATTCATCTATTCCGAATTATTTTCAGAAAGTGGCAATTGATATTCATCTATTCCGAATTATTTTCAGAAAGTAACAATTGATATTCAGAAAGTAGCAAATGTAATTCAGAATTCTCCAGAATTTTTTTAAGGAACTTCTCTATACTGTGGGTCGCATACAGATCAAATGGATGGCAGATGAGACAATGACAAAGCGTATTTTTATATCATGCACGCTAAACAGAGACACATAGTTAAAATATACAAAGTTACTTGATACTTTATTTTTAAAAATTTATACTTAAAATTGAGAACTTAATTAAGCACAGAAAAAAAATAAAACATTATTTCAAAACGTCAAATTGTACACTATTCTATGTACATACATACCTACATATATAGATTAATACATACATACACCTAAAATCATGTCAGGAAATAACTGTTGCTAACAATATATTTATAAATTCCTCAGAAATTGTCGAAACAAAATATTAATACAGTTATAATTATTTAAATTTACTGAATATCATTAGTCAATTTCTGAATTTCAAATGACATATTCTGAATATCAACTGCTACTTTCCGATACTAAATCGGAATAGATGAATATCAACTGCTACTTTCTGATACTAAATCGGAATAGATGAATATCAACTGTTACTTTCTGAAAATAAATCGGAATAGATGAATATCATGTGTTGATTTCTGAAAATAATTCGGAATAGATGAATATCATGTGTTGCTTTCTGAATATCAGTTGCTACTTTCTGAATAACAGCAGGAAAAGGTGTAGTAAAATTATATATCATGAAAAAATATATTAGATACTGAACATGGTTTGATTGTTCATTCTACAAAAAAAGTTGCTAACTAACGACTTGAAAACGTTGTTATAGTATATTACCTTAAGGAGCTCCTACACGCAGTGCCAACGTCTCGCCAACGTTGGTGATGTGACGCGCTGCGCGTAGTGTGCGCACTCACTTCGCCAACATTGACCATTGGTATTGGGCGCAAGGTATTTCTGTGTATCGTAGAAGGCTCGTAGCGTCCCGTAGAGAATTAAAAATGAACAGTGAATACGATATCATTGCTGTAGCCATGGCGCCCATTATTTTAAGCAGTGCATTGTTGCTTAGAATTAAAAAAAGGAACCCTCGAAAGAGGACACTGTTTAATAAGGTTGTTAAATATTAAACATGTTTTTTCAGTCATTATTTATACAGTACGTTCGTAAATATTAAACACATTAAGGAATATAAATATACAGCAATACAGGAAACAAAATTATTTAGTTTTTTATATTTGCCACGTGACATTAAAACATCTCCCTTTTTATTTTCTTTATGTTTCAAGCAACAAACGCGGAATAAGATGGGATAAGATCTGATACACTGAGTGGTCTATATTTTTATGCAGGACCCTGGTAATTTGTGTCGTTTCTTTATATAAATATTTCATTTCAGGCAAATCGATGAATTCATAGTTTTGATTTAAAAAATAATTTATAGAATAAAACTGAAATTATTTATAATAAGATACAAAGAAAAATTGAGAACCCTTACTACATACACGGAGTTTTAATTACGTGTATGTATATTATGTAGGTATATTTATTATCAACCCAATGTTTTTAGATATACTTTTTGATACTTCTCTGATAATCAAAATAAAGAAAAGCATCCAGTAAAGTTTTTAAACTTTGTTGAATACATTAAATACATCAGATTATTTAAATTTGCCGCTTAAAACTAATCTATAAATTGTTAATTATTAAATAGTTAATTGTTGTTAATTATATAAATGCAACTTTGTTTGATTGTAGTCAAGATTGTAGGGAAGAGGGTTGACCGCAGTCGTTGGACCCCTATACCGTATCGTATGTAGATTCATATCCCGCTTCCCTCCAACCCCCTCCCTCACCTTTCCCACCCCACCCTAGCGAATAAGGTTGACCGCAATCCCAGAACCTAAATACCGTATGACTCCCCATTGTGTGCGAATTAATTTTTAAAATTTTAATGATGACGTCATTTCCGGAAAACCCGGAAGTCATACTAACCCCAAGACCATCCCATAAATTGGCATTTTCTGTCTATTAACACAACGTTCATTCCTTCGGCGTCAAAAACAAAAAATAATCAAACGTACCTATGCCGTGGGTCACCAATTATAACGACTTTAATATTGTCTTCAGAATATTATTTTATTGCTTGTTAATTTATTGTAACTATAAGGTTAATATAATGCTTATAAGAACCATAATTATTGTGAATAAATTTACAAGATATTAAAAAAAGTTTTCATGTTTTTACATTTGGGCAATCAGGCATTTGGACAAATAATAAATCATCATTGTCCTTAAAGTACGTACAAACATAAATAATGCAGTATATATGATAAAACATAGATAGATAACTACACTTTTCATCGGTAGTACGTACAATGCTAAAACAGAATGAAATAAAGCGGACAAGGTCGACATATTGGCGATGTGCATTGGCACAGTTACGTCTCGCTACGCGAAGCACTCCGATGGCCAATGATGGCCCCTATTGGCACTGCGTGTGGGAGCACCTTTACAAGAGCTCTAACTAGCATATTACGTACTAGTGGAAAGTTAACATACGAGCCGCTTAGCGCAGTTCGAGTATTGTATATACATAATTTTTTCTACTCCTATTGATGAATGCATTCATTATCATGGCAATTTATGATAAGTAATACTAACCATTCCCCACACACATGACAAACATTTCATTCCTGGTTCCTCATACCCCGCGACCCGTGAGAAATATTTCATTTCTCACGGCAATATTTCATTTCTCACGGCTGTAGAACCAATCATAGCGCAGATTTTCATTTCCACCGTGTTTAGAGAGACTGCTTAGCGACGTTGTCATGGCGTTGACAACGTCGCTAAACGACGAGCGCTACAAACAATTTTAATCTGTCAGATATTTTAACGAAATACACATACGTACCACATACTCTATGCCACATACCACCGGAGGATATACCATGACATACCACCACATACGTACAGTGTACAGTGATTACTGTAATTCGTTAATCAGAATTATAAAAAAATGGATTCTGATAGCGAACAAGAGGAAATGTGTACTCCACCTGAACCTGATGTAATACAAGCCGCGCAAATCCGCACATTAAATATATTGCCCGAAAATCGAGGACAAAATACGAAAAAAACTACAAACCGTTTATGGATTGGCGAATCAGAAAAAATGTACGTTCATTTTCTGAAAATGTTTTTATAGCCTATTTTGGTGAGCTTGCCGACAAATTTAAGTCGTCCAAAAAAGTATTATAATGTGACTTATTTAATACATCAATACGCACAAGGGATAATAATATCTGTCATTTTGTAGGTTAGATACCTTGTTATCTTTCCTTCGCTGTCAATATTTGACACTTAGAAAAAAAATCTGTAATACCGACATAGTGTCATACATAAACAGAATACCTACATGTACCGCAGCGTCACCGCCGCCCCAATACGCACTAAATTAATTCTAAAAAAACATTGTATAGTCGTAGAAAAAGTATAGTATTCCATTCGCAAGTAATGGCAATTACTCACTCGACCGTTTTGCAGCACTCGCCTACGGCTCGTGCTGCAAACTTCGTTCTCTTGAGTAATTGCTTACATTACTTGCTCATAGAATAATATACTATTACCTACGACCGATAATTACAGATTCAATCACTTACTTTAAATAAAGGAGAAATGTTGTGACAGAAGTAGATGTATTAGGTTAGGTTGGTATATTTGACAGTTCAACAAAAATGTATTTTATCTATTGCTAGTTATTCGCGGGACATCTATTTCAACTGTGGGGAACTGCATTTGAACTATGTATTGTGATAAGAGGGAAATTATAATCAAATAGGAACATTTGGATCTACATTTGCGTTGTGATGACATTATGTTGTGAGTTAAAAACACAAAAGCACAACCAACTGCACATGTTTGTTATAAGCGATATACGAGTGAAGCCATAGTGAAGCAGTCCGTGACGTAAGGGACATTTACACATACGGTCGTAGGTAAAATCTATAGCATTTGTTGCCAATAATTGTTGCTAGGAAATTTAATGTTAACGTTTCCAAGTTCATTAGCAACTTTTTTACAGAATCGGGCTTGTATAGATAAGGGCTTGAAAATATAGAGTGTAAACATCCGCGGTCTGAATCAATGATATATTATATTGATTTCCGGTTGTTTCGTTCACTGTATACATAAAATAAATATAAATATCAACAACTGTCACTAAAATGACGAACAGTGTCGGTC
This sequence comes from Aphodius sticticus, assembly GCA_963966075.1. Lineage (NCBI taxonomy): Eukaryota > Metazoa > Arthropoda > Insecta > Coleoptera > Scarabaeidae > Aphodius > Aphodius sticticus. The sequence continues at coordinate 39,030,454 of OZ014510.1, read as the reverse complement.
TAATTTATACTACACTGCTCAAAACAATTAAGGCAACACTTTTTTCGAAACCTGTAACTTTTTAAATAATAGTTCTAGGCAAATCAAATTTGGTATGCTTTAAGGGCATATCGTTAACTAAAGAAAATTACAAAAACAATGTTAGAACTCTTAGTTACTTCTAAGTTACACTTAAAAATGTAAATTAATAACGTTAAACAAAATGGAGAAGTACGCTTTGCATTCACATATGAAAGCCTACTAAAGATGACAAATTAATTCATTTGTCATTTCTACTCTATTCGACATGTTAGCAGGGACCTTTGAGTTTCCCCTCCTGTTATTCAGTATTTATGGAATCGGTTTCGGGAGACTGGTCAATATGTTAGAAGAGCTGGACAAGGTAGAAATCGAAAAACTACTCAAAATCAAGACGTTTTCTTGTCCTTTCCTCTCTACGTCAGCGTACTGCTACAACACGATACCTCCCATACGACCTAAGACGAGCACATGGAATAGACATTTCTGATCAAACTGTAAGAAAAAGATTAAAAGAAGCGAATTTGAAGCCAAGAAGAACTGTCCGTGCACCACGGATCACAGAGATTGGCAACTTCGTCACTGGACGCCTGTACTATTTACAGACGAGTCCAGATTTCGTTTAACTCGTTGCGACGGTCGAGTACGTGTATGTAGACGTCCTGGTGAACACTACGCAGCCGCTACTATACAGGAAGTGGATAGATTTGGTCGTGGATCTGTGATGTTTTGGGCTCGAATCAGTATAGACAACAGAACTGATCTTGTTGTGGTTCCTGGTAGACTAAATGCCATGAATTACAATGAAAACATCTTGGAGGACCTTGTGGTGCCTGCTGTATATGGCGTCGGTCAAAATTTCATCCTAATGCAGGACAATGCAAAACCACATACCACCGGCATCACCAGAAACTTTTTATAAGAACGTGGAATTCAAGTCATGAAATGGTCGGCGTGAATCCTATTTAACACGTGTGGGATCAGCTTGACCGACGTGGTCGCAAGCGCCACTAACATACCGGAACTGACTGTATTAAACCTCACTAATCCACAGAAAACCCGAGTGTCAACCCACACTTCGACACACAACAAGTTCTATAAAATTGTTTATACATAGCACCTATCTCACGTAGTCTAACCTCAAAACCAATGCAGCTATCAGTGTGAGCTGAAATGATTCGAAATGAATCAACGTTGCCAAATAACTCAGTGCTTGTAGCGCATATTCTTCCTAAATATATGTTATTTGAAAAATGACGTAATACCCTATTTAATACCCAACTTTTGTATTCTTAATAGCCGTTTTACACTACGCAATTCTTGCGCAAGAAGTTACACAAGAAGTTGTTAAGCAACAGAAATCTGCAAACAGAAAATGGTTCAGTTTCTAGACAAACTAGTCGGCATCAGAAAGATCATCACAATTTCTGTTTAAGATATTGTAAGGAGGTACTACTGCACAAATTGTGTACTAAATTGTGCACTAAATTGCGTAGTGTAAAACAGCTACAGTAGACTCTCCTATAACGCGGTTCCTACAACGCGAAATACTACAAACGCGGTAAAAATTGTGCGACTACATCATCATATAACGTGATTCTCGTACAACGCGTATGCGGCAAAATTTGCTATCCTCAAATTCCTATAACGCGTTTTCATAAAACGCGGAGTATTAAACCGCGTTGTAAGAGAGTCTACTTTATAAGATCTACCATTTATCTTTAAAATATGCCACGATGGACATGTTGTGATGTAGCACTTTCGCGAGCTATGGGTAGTAGATACGCAGAATATATGTTAAAAACTATTTTTCTTCATTTTTTTATCACCTATTAATTAAGTTTTTGATATAAAGGCACAAAGATAATAAATTTCTTGACTCAACTTTTTATATTTACAGAGTTCATTATAAAAATGCACAGTAGGGCTGAAAATTTGATTTTAAATTTCGCGACACTTTTTTTGCCAGGAAAATTAAAATGGAAGATTTTTAGACTTATTTTCTAAAAAATATTTAACTTTTGTTAATCTATCAATAGATCGTTTGAGTTCATCTCGTACTGAATTAACTTGTTTATCTACCTACGTTGTTTATCTACGAGTAATATTAACATAATATTTGATTGGGTTTGAGCTGAAAGGATAGCAATTTGCTAATATCTTTATTTTGTTGAGTTGAAAGGTTAGTCCTTTGCGAATATTTGTTTATCTTGTCGAGCTGAAGGTCAGCTCTTTACTCATATGTTAATTTATTTTGTTTGGCTGAAAGGTTAGCCCTTTTCTAAAATTTATTTATTTTGTTGAGCTGAAAGGTTAGCTTTTTGCGAATACATATTTGTGTCAGCCCTTTACTGGCGTGGTAGGTAATTGATTTTGTTGAGCTGAAAGGTTAGCCCTTTGCCAATATATGAATGGTTTTGAGCTGAAAGGTTAGCCCTTTGCTAATATTTGTTTATCTTTTTGAGATGAATAGTTGTCCGTTTGATAATATTTGTTTATCGTGTTCAGATGAAATGTTACCAATTTGATAATATTTCTTTATATTGTTGGAGATGAAAGGTCGGCTCTTTATTAATATTTGTTTATCTTGTTAAACTGAATGATTAGTCCTTTGCTTATTTGTTTATGTTGATGAGCTGAAAGGATGACCCCTTGCGAATATTTGTTTATTTTGTTGGACTGAAAGGTTATAGCTTAACATGCTAATATATATAGCTGAGTTGAAAGGTGCTTTGCTTTCTGCAATTATTTGACTATAATTTAAGTTAAAAATTTTAGCGTTTTGAACGCAAAAGTAAAAGAAATGCATGTTGGCAACTTGATTATTGTTGAATGAGTAACACCTTTGAATTTCGGCAAATTATGAATTGTCGAATAGAAATTTGAATGAGTTACTGAGACCAAGTTTATCATTGAGGGCAATAGTTCTGAAGCCTGGCTTTGAGAGCAAAGCTATAGTCAGGATTGGCCGTGTTAGGAATTATTTTATTTGTTGGATTAATTCAGATATTGGACCAATGATAGAAGATTATAAACACGCTTATTTGTAAATATATGAGTAACTTTTTACTGCTAACGGTTTTTGTTACAATGCGATAAGCTAAAAACTGCTATCAGTAAACGGACAGTTCTGTGAGATCGAAACTTGATTCTTGATTCGAAACTATCTTTCATCTTCCACATTCGCTAACAATAGGGTTATATACGTAGGGAGAAAATTAAAGTTTCTTCACTGTTCAAGTAGTATATTGAGCAATTAGTCAACAACCGTTTTTTTGTTATAGTCATGGTTATTTGCTACTATGTAAAGGTGACTAAACTCACCATCACACATTAAGTCGAGACATCGCGAGCGATCGACCAAAATTGGCTTCGCGATCGACCGGTCGCTCGCGATCGACTTGTTGGCCACCCCTGCCCTATGGGACCTAAGATCGAAACAAAAACGGTCAGTTTAAATTAATGTTTAACGTTTCAACCCGTTGACTGCGCCCTTAAAGAGACCCTGTATTGTTTCAGAGGCCTGGACAGCCGGTAATTTATTTACAGTTCACCAGGAACTGGGCGTGGGTTTCGGGGGGACCAGTAAATAATTCATCAAGTGGCCGCCAGAGTCGCCATTGTCGCCGTAGTCGACGCAATTGCCGTCGCCACCGCCGCCTACGATGTCCACGTCGTAGTTTCGCAACAACACAACAGACAAAAAAAAAAAACACTAAATAAATAACTGTCAGAGGTGTGGAGGTAGGAGGCGCCTCTGTGCATTTCCCGGCCTTGTTGATTTAGAGTTCGCGCCTGCCTCACCGTCCCAAATTAATCTGGAGCGCGGCGTTTGATTGTGGCGATTTATCGTCTAGACTTTACACGAGGTTGGTACCCCTGCCGTCCCTCGGTACGGTGCCGACGACGCCCCCGCAAAAACCGAATAATTAAAATTTGTTATTCGGCGAGAAGTTTTAATTCGTTGAAATTAAAAAGTGATTTATGGATGTGAATTGTCAATTCATCTCTGTGGCCTAAATAGTGGTGTTGCAAAAAAAATACAACTGTGAAATAATTGGTAAACCTAATACATAGTTGGAAAACATGGCATTTGGAGTATTGTCATATAGTTTAAAAGAGAACCAGTACAGAGAATAAGTGTCGCTTTGTCTTAGGCATTAACTAACCATCACTAACTTGGGTTGCAATGAGCAAAAATGACATATCTTTAGTTGTATCGATCAAGTCATAGTGTGCGTATCAAAGTTCATAAGAAAAATGTCACATTTAGAATTAGTTCTTTGGTAAGGAAAAACGTCATATTTTATTCATCCTGTTCATGTATTATTTTAAGTTAAGCATTATTCTTGAATTTTTAACTTCAATACAGAAAAAAATCAAAGTATTGTTTTGGCATTGTAGCACTTCTCTGGATATTTAAAATAGTAGTACGCTGTACGTCAACACAATGCACAGTGGTCGATTTTGCATTTTCAGCTGTACAACAATATTCTCTTCTAATGCACTTGAAATATTCGATAGATAGCCGGAGAAATAGTTTTAAAAAATCTAAGCCTTAAGGGGAGGTTCTCACGTAATCGGTTGAAAATTATTTTTATCTTTCATATTTTCAAACCTTGAGGTGTATAAAATAATCCCCTGAAACTGTTTTTTTGATCTCGCAAGTTTTACGGTTTTATAGCCTATGGTATTCTCCGGCCGGAATTTCCTGCAAAGGCGGCGCAAGCGATGCTTTTATTCAAATGATAATTCTCGGTGACGCTTTAAAATAGTCATGTGAAATTTGGATACAGTATAGAAAACGAATATATCTAGGTGCTTATGTTGAGTAAATTATTATATTTCAATGAATTCATATAGAAAAGGAGTTTTAAAAAGTATAATGTTTCTATCTTCTAGTGTAGACTTCAAACTGGCTTGCGCGATTACTTCTAAGTCGTTTAACGGATCGAGTTTTTTTTTTTTTTTTCGCTTAAAGAAAATAATTTTTATTGGAGGCTGAACCTCATAATAAGTAAAACTTTTAAATAATTATGTTATTTATACAGATTTAAAAACGAAAAAAAGCTGTAGAAAATCGAACTTAAAATTCAAATAGCAACCATTTTGTCAATTTTGAACTTTTTTAACTAAATTGGTTTAGCCTCCAACTAAATTCATCTAGATTCACAGCGCTTTTGAAATTTCGATTTCTGGTTATTTTTATAGGAGCTATCGTGCACGTCGTTAAGAAAAGCATACCGGGCAAGGCCTGATACTTCCTACAACAGTATCCACCTCTTGCATATAGTTTTTTTCTGGCACAATTTCATTTTGTACTATAAAGTATAATAAATATATAGCAAAAGAAAAAATATTGATATCTCTTACAATTTGTTTTAAAAACTGTTCCAAAGTTGAGCTACTTTTTAGGTCTCTACATGTTTGCAAAATGAATTTGGTGTTTTGAAAATTGTTGAAAATTTTGAATTTTAAACCTTGTGAATATGATATTATACCTTGGAATACACGATAAAAATGAAAAAAAAATATCCATATAACTAGCTATGGGGTTTTTATCAGGGAGTTGTGCTAATATTCCTACGAATACAAAACATTTTAGAAAAAAATATTAGTAGTTTTTGAAGGGAGTTGAATAATAAATTTAGTTTGAAAATTCTGAAACTTGGTGAATGTAATCAAATCTTGAAACTCATCGAAATTCAGTAGTAGATACCTAATCCAGTCGTAGCCCATCGTAGCTTCTTTTTAACCTTATTTTTATGGCGAAAGTTAATTTTATTAAGCGCTAAAAATGTGATATTATTACGAAAGTAAAGCTTCCAAAAAGTAGTAGGCACCACTACACGTTTCGCCCATTGTAATTACTCAAAATAATTGACAAAAATAAACGTAAACATGCGATCACATTGACATAGACGAATTGCAAATGCGAATGGTTATGCACTTTCGCTACTGAGCGCAAAGCTCAGTTTGTGATGGTGCCAGACCTGCGGACATGAAATGTTGACAACTTTGTTAAGATAATTTTGAATAAAGAAATCTTCCTGCCTCAATATGCATAATGGAGAATAAGCGACTACCATCGTTAAGTAAACGAACTAAATTACTGAGATAACCGGGACAAATAGTCTATAACAATGATGTCACTTAAGGCTCCGTTGTAAAAACATCGCAACCACGAAAAAAAATTTTTAGATTCGATGTTTTTCTGTCGGGCTCCGTGTCTATGCCGTGGTTTACGTATCGATTAAAGCTTATGGTGTCTGGGATGAGCTGGCCATACGTAACAGCCGAAATATGGCCATTGTTTACATATCTGACAATTATCGCATTTTTCGGTTAGCGGAAAAGCTATAATGTTTGGGCTGAAATTGTACCTAGATAAAAAAATCTGATGTGGCCAGGCACATGACTTTATCATACTATATATAAAATTAATAGTTTAGCTGCATGCTATTTGATTGAGATCGGCTATGTCTGCATTAAAATAAAACTAGTAGAACTAGACAGATATCTCGATTAAAACAGCGTTCGGATATTGTACTCCGTTGACACCGGGTACACCGTCCAAATGACACTTACGTGTTAGTGGGTGTAAAAAGTGTAACGGTGTTCAATATCCGAACGCAGCCTATATTGACAGTAGTATTTTCAAAACATTATCGTTTGACACTAGCTACTGTCATTAGAATCAAAGAATCTGACATATCCTGGCTACTAGTTTTAAAGCAGTACGACCGATCTCGATGAAATAGAATTTGCTCATGCAGCTAAACTATAAATTCTACCAAAAAATGTCATATACATAAATTATAGAAAATTTCCTCTCCTTTAATTTATTATTTAACTATTTTGACGACATTACACAAATAGCGGCTCATTTACAAAATCTTCGAAAAATGCTAAGAGTAAACCACCAGTTCCTTTGGACCCTTTTCAACAGAAAGCTTTTCAGCTCTAAGTTTGGCTATGAGACTTCTAAATATGAAGTTTTTGATACCTTTAGTAGTTTCTCCGGAATCGTCGGTACAAAAACGGGTACACACACACACACACATACACACACACATACACACACACACACACATACACACACACACACACACAGACATTTTTTTGTACCTTGGTCAAAAATGTTCAGGGGACCCAAAAAGACATATTTCCGCCAAAATCTCAAAAAATTTTTTTGGCATGATTACAATACTTTACATACTGCGTATGATAAAGTAAAAATCTATTATTGTAGTGAGACTTTGGCTAGGGGTATTATATTTGAAAAAAGAGAAAGATGTAGAAGTAAAATTCATTTTTATCGTACCAAAAAAATTTTTTTGGCCTACCCAAACTCCTTATTTATCTAAAAATTGACACTGAGAATTTCATCAATTTTGAACCATAAATAACGCTGTTAATAGAAAGCGCGTTTTAGCACAGGTAGAACTGGGTCTTAAGACGAAGCGCATACGCAATGGCTTGTAATAAATCACGAAGACAAGGTGATAATTAAGTTATTTTGGTTTTAATTCATATGTTTATAACAAAAAATAATAAAATTTGATTTTTGATGACTTATTTTATAATTTTGTCTATGAACATCCATAACACTTTACAAAGAAAAATTGCACATCTCAAACAGGGGTTAGATATTAGGGGCAGTTTGTTGAAGTTCATCAAAATAATATTTTTGAAATATATCCCAGCGTATTGTGAAAATATCACAAACAAATACGATAAAAAAATAATATATACGTTTTGGTTTTTCAAATATACAATAACAGTAAAACTTCTGCTGCAAAATGACGAATTTTGAGATGATTTCCACCAACTCCTTCAAGCTTAGCAGTTTTTCAGAGACATTATGTATATAGAATATGTTTATTAAATGAAACTACTTATCAGGCTAACAAGTAGTATATTTATACCTACTTAGTATTAGTTTGGTTCCTATAACTAAAAATAAAAAAGATTCCCGACGTCAATTTTATAAAACAAAGGTTGCTCATTTTATTTCATTAAAAGTCACAGTTATGAAAAAAATCGCACCATGCAAAAAAAACTTCTAGTAATCTTATGCAAACAACTAGAGCGGAAAACAGGAAAAACGCAACAGAAAACGTTTTATGAATCCCAATGCTACAATGAGACATTTTCTAACTCTTGTTCAAAGTCATACAATTATTCTCTTTCCTTGACTTAGGATAGGGTATCTGTAGGGAAAACTGCGTCAGAAAATGTTGTCCACCGACGTTTTCATCAATATCTCCTAACTATTGAGCTTAGAAATAAATGATGCAGATTATGCATCATATTAAAGACGAAAAATGTGGTACATTATAGATTAATAATTACTTGAAGATATTGAAATATGTAGATTTGGGAGAAAGATAAAATATAGTTTTGACAATCGGGTTATAATTTCAATAATGATTCATAAATATTCTGGCTTTTGTGTCATCTGTATTTCAAACTTTCGTATTTTTTTAGAAGATTCGCATCATAAAGTTACAGATGTTTTCAACTAAGAAGAGCACCTTTATGCGCGGCGGGAAAAATCAGTTGATCTTGATAGCTCCATATATGGAAGCCATTGGCGTCTCTTACCAAGAGGGGTGTAAAATAAATAAAGAACAGAAATACAGTTTACGGTAGATATTTTATAGTTTAAACAAAAGGAAATTGTTAAATATGATGTCAAAATGGATCTAACAATAGAATTGTAGTTTAAGTAAGTTTCTGGACTAAGTTTGAGGTTAAAATTTCTTGACCAACATTTTCTTAAGTACAAAAATTTCGGTTGTGGTAGTTATATACAGGGATGCAAAAGCGTAATTTACCGCGTAAATTACCAAATTAATTGCCGTAATTAATGGTAATTTACCGATTTTTAATTACCGTAATTTACGGCGTAAATTACCGATGCTAATTTACCGTCAATTTAAATTACCGTTGGTAATTTACCGACAATTTTAATTACCCTTGGTAATTCACCGGAATTTATAAATTAATTTCAAAGACCTGCCATCAGTAGACGCATGAATGCGCCCCACCCCTCCTAAGCAGTCGACAAGTGCACTGTTGTTTGCGTTTGCCTGGGAAGTACCTAACAATCCGCGTGGTGCATGGTCGGACTCGTGTGTGACAATGTTATTCAAGGTGTCATTTAGCCAATGGAAATGGGTCTATGGGTAAAGTTAACACATTCAATGACAGTCCAAACGTCATATTTTTACTATCCCAAATAATCCGACATTACTTGAGAACATACAGAACTAATATTTTGTATTTAATGAATAGAGAAGTGGAAAGTCCCTTCGCCAATGGCGACCAATCCAACAAATCTGATTATGCTGCTCTGAAAACAGAAGTCATATTGTCAGAATTCACTTTTTAATAAATATGCCAGTGTTAGAAAAATGACAAATGACAAAAACCCTCTGTGAACCGGAGAGTTATTTTCTGTGGACATTTTTATTAACATTAGTAGTAATCATAACTTACAGGGATCTGTTTAATTTAACATTTTGAATTTTTAATTACCCGGTAATTTAAATCAGCGTAATTTACCATTTTGAATTTTTAATTACCCGGTAATTTAGACCAGCGTAATTTACCATTTTGAATTTTTAATTACCCGGTAATTTACGTCATCGTAATTTACCATTTTTAATTTTTAATTACGTGGTAATTTAATATTTGAAATTAATAATTTTAATTTCAGCGGTAATTTACGAAAAAAATAAATTACCGTAATTTAACATCCCTGGTTATATATAATTTGTCTTACCCGTATTCACTAATAGGTCACCTTACAGCGATCAAAGACAATACCGACTGCGTGGGTTGCCACATTGTACATATACAACATAACCTCACTCACGAGACACGTTCATGAGTGCATAATTTTAATATCATTATTCATTCGGATCACCTAAAAACGTTCAGAATTTTTTAATAATTAACTTTTTCGCTATTAATCATTGTGGACCTGCGAATTCCTGTCATCTCAGAATACATTTTAAGAATGCGTCCCAATCTCCCAAACTATCTACGTCACTGAATACATGTTTACCCATTGCGCACCTTGGCGGGAGGTCACGTGGGGTGCTCTTCTTAGTTGAAATCATCTCTACCTAAGACAGTTGTCGGTAAAATTACCGCAAAAACATTAACGTAATTTAAATAATATTACGGTATTACGTATTACCGGTAATCTTATTGAAAATACTAGTAATTTTACGTTAGTGTAACCTTACCGTTACCATTACCAAAAATTATCATTAATGGCAGGGTATTAATTTTTACATAAAAATGTTATTATACATTACTGCACACAGTATAACAATATGTCTTCCACTTTGAATCTGCGCTGGCAACGGAATTATTTTAAATACCTTCTCCCTAAAACATTCAATTTACAAAACGTTCACCTAACAATTCCTCGCCCTTAGCTTAATAGGGGCGGCTGGGGCCACATAAATCCTCCCAAAATACATCTCATACAATCTCATACATATTAACAAACTTGTTAAAATTCAGGTCCACGAGTCTGGCCGGTATTCTTCCAAAATCTCTTCGCCAACAAGGAAAAAATCCCATCATCATGTTAAGCAAATTTATCCAGAGAGAGTGGGTGGTAGGAGTGTGGGCTTGAAGCGCCAGTTTTTGCCGGCAGATGTCAGGTCGGTGAAAACATGGTTGCCAGCACGGGACCGCTAATTGACCGATGTTGCAAAAAAATCTGAGTGATTATTTTTAAGGGGTTGTTTACTTTATCGGCTTACCGAGGCGGCTTGTTTTCTTTAGTCCGGGTCCAAGGGTCAGGAACCGCCCGGATTTCGGATGAATGCCAATGAGGGACTAGCACAGCCGAAATCTCATAAATATTCCATTGAATATTTTACAATTGACTGTAAACGACTACTGTAGGTTCCATATTCGCAATGTACCCGGCTGAATTTGAATTGTCTTATCAGGGGAAACAGGGTTCTAAATTTTCAAGATGACATACATATTCGGCAGAATGTACCTCCCTTGCCATTCTGTATAAATGGACCGTCTGTTACAATTTAAGCGGGTGCCGAGAGCTGATCTGGCCCCTTTATACTCTGGTATAAATGTATACAAAGAGTAAGTTAAGTTCATCCTTTTTTTTTATTAAAAACTCATTGAGTTAACACTTTTGGCTAAAACAATAAAACATAACAATTTGCTTTTTCTTTTTCTTTGGGTATTCAGACGTGAGAAATCAAAACAGTTTTTGAATATTTGGCGTAATTGATGTCTTCATGTAGCTAAACAAAAATGCTGAATGTTATGATGATATGTTATTTCTACTGATATAATATAACTACATATGTAGTTCGTTATGGATTTTATATCCATGGGACAGCTGTGTTTAGTGCTATTTTCTTACTGTAAAATGAAATACAAGTAAAATTGATAAACGCCCGGATAAAAAAAAACTCATTACTTAACAAAGTTCTTAGATATATTTCTTTTCTAAAAAATAAAATACAAAATACAAGATATGCTAGACTTAAAAGTTAGATGGTTACTTAATCTTACTAAAAACATTGTGAGCTAATAACTGTGAAACGTAAATTTATTGTAGTAGAACAAAACAAAGTTTTTTTATATGATAAAATTATTATTCTGATTTTGAGTTTAAGGTGTATTGATCGATCTCAAATTTTACAGGAGTTAGATATGTACATGATAGAACAAGTTGAGAGAACCCAGCATAAGAAAAAATTAAATAAATAAATTTTCTAAATAAGTACTACCCTAATAAGCGTTCACAAGTTGACGAATTAGTGCTATCAGATATGTACTTTTCAAAATGTTGTCCAATAAAAAAAATCAAAATGACATAAGTAATAACGTACATTAAAAGTTTCCCATGTTCTACTATTTCTGGAAACTTTTAAATTTTGGAACTAGAATGTACTCGATCTGAGTTGTTCAGCTAAAATATTCTCAAGTTAACTGTCACGTCCGGTCACCGGAAGTCGGTATCAACTTTGTTATTTTAAATGGAATGATATAACTTTAATTTTATTTTTGGTTTCTACGTATCAAAATACATCATTTTTAATAATCTTTCCCTATACCTAAATATCACCATTTTTGAGTTTTTTTGACTTTACTAATTTTTTGGTGAATTTCGGGGTTACGTTTAAAATTGAATATCTCGGTTATTATTGAAGCTAGAAGTTTCATGATTGGTGGTCCAAAACTAGAAACATAACAGAATACGACGATGTTTAGTTCATCCTGATATCTTATACAGGTTGTCCAAAATTTACAACACAATAATTAAATTTTAAAACGTAAAAAACTCATTTTTTCAAATAGAACAGCCTATATACCGATACGCACGCCATTTGATAGGAAATCTTATTCCCTATCAATCCATATTAGGGTTCCCATATTAGTTTTTGAGATATTGGCAGTATAAAATAATGCAAACTAAATACAAAACAATTTATTCTTCATTTATAGGAATGTAACAACTTTGGAACAACAGGTAAACAGAAAAATATTGAAAAGGTTTGTTAAAACTAAAATAAGATATGTGGGATATCTAACTTAAATTAAAACTTCATTATGTTGTTCGAAATGCTGCCCGTTCTGCTTCAAACATTTTAAAACTCCTCGCTGTACTTCTGTCATCGTCGTTCTTCGGATTTCTTGTCGCTGAAGTCCATTAATGGCGGCTACTACTCTGTTAATTCTTCTCGAGTATTAACTGGTGTATACCTGACTTTTCATATGACTCCAGAAATAAAAGTCTAATGGTGTTAGATCTGGTGAGCTTGGTGGCCACCGCCAGAGTCCCCTATTTCCGAACCACCTATCGGCAAACATCTGATTAAGTGGAATGGATACCACATGCGAAGAATGTGCCGGTGCACCGTCCATTTGATAAAAGCAGTGGCGTAAAATATTGAGGGGAAGAATTTCGCAAAAATTGTTCACACATCCACGCAAAATTTCTAAATATCTATCACTATTTAAATTTTCGTTGTAAATTTCGTATCTAATTTTGCCACCATTATTAACTGGGAGTATTCAAAATGGATTTAAAGAAAAGGTGACAATATCTCAAAAACTATTAAAGATAGATATAGGGAATAAGATTTCCTTTCGAATGGCGTATCGGTATACAGGGTTTCCATTTGAAAAAAATTAGTTTTTTACGTTTGAAAATTCAAATATTGTGTTGTAAATTTTGAATACCCTGTATAAGATATCATGATGAACTAAACATCGTCTTATTTGGTTATGTTTCTAGTTTTGGACCACCAATCATGACACTTCTAGTTTCAATAATACCGGAGATATTCAATTTTAAACGTACCTAACCCTGGAAATCACCAAAAAATTATTAAAATCAAAAAAACTCAAAAGTGGTGATATTTAGGTATAGGGAAACCTCATTAAAAATGATGTATTTTGATACGTAGAAACCAAAAATAAAATTAAAGTTATATCATTCCATTTAAAATAACAAAGTTAATACCGACTTCCGGTGACCTGACGTGACCTGTTAACTTGAGAATATTTTCGTTGAAGAGCTCAGATCGACTAAATTGTAATTAAAAAATTTCAAGTTTCCAGAAATAGTAGAACCTGAGAAACTTCTAATGTACCAGTTCCGTGAGACACCCTGTATATATGTTCTTATCAATATCAATAATATACGAGTAATAGTTACTTGTGTATAAACACACATACTTAATTTGTTCTGCCGATTTCTGCCCTTTGCCAATAGGCAGCTACTGTAGTTGTTGTCAAGTGTTAGTTATTATTGATCTGAGCTGTTAGTACTCTTCTCCTGTGTCTCGGCCTGTGGACTTTATTACAGAAACCTTCTTTACAGAGCTCCGCAGTGACAGTTCGTAGTATTTCGACACAATTGCATAAAAAAACAGATTAACTTGACAACGGCTGGGTCAATTTTAAAGAGCTATGTCTTAAAATGTCACCCATAAATTAGTTCCTGTTCCGGGATTAATGCTATTAGCTTAATCACCACGAAAGCATATTAAATCAACCAGTACATTGTGTCAAAAATTAGCTTCTTTTCTCTAATTAAGTTCATGATTAAAGTATTCGCGGTTGAATTTTATTTTTATCCCGGAACGATGCCCTTGGCTTACACATTCCAACAGTATCTTACTTTTACACATCAGTGCAATAGTTTCGACTCCGATCCGCTTTTCATGCGCCCGTGTTTTGCATGTAACTGGTATATGGATATGGATATTTTACGTCGTATTATTTTAAGTCAATTTAAGATTATGGCGTAATAGAATTTTCTAAGTAGGCTAACATGATGAACTTCTGCTACACCACAGTTTTCACATTATATAACAGTCTCATTTCTGATGATTTTTGTTATTATACGGTTAGATATTTGTGGTGGGGTGGATTCTTGCCGGAAATAGAAATATACGGGATAATTCGAGATTTGGTAGTTGTGTCGCCATCTACATCTAGTAAAACATTGGTCGCAAGCTCTGGAGAAAAGAGCGGCAACTCAACGTTTTGAATGGGGGATACGAGAACCTTAAATTAGACTGAACCTAAATTTATTTATTTACGCCCTGTAGGTATATAATTATTACATAATTGCCCAGTATTTCTATCGACATCTAGTCAGTAGTTTGTTTTGCCAGCAAACAAATCAGCAACATCAACAACAAAACCCAAAGAAATCTCGAAGTGAATAACAAACAATATCGTGTATTCGTGTGTACACAGATAACAAGCTGGAAAACATTCCCAGGCTACTTAAGTGGGAGTGGGTGGCAAATAAAAGCCGAACGGTCGTTGGTAGTTGGCGAATAGCTCGATAGCGCCCTCTATCCTAATCGACAAAGTTTATGGTGTTGGAATATAGGCCTTCCCGCGGAGTTCGACTCAGTAAATCCGCGATAATTTCCCCTGTTTTATTGAAAGAGTTGCGCGCTTCGGCGTTGGCAAAAGTTCTATCCCGCAGTGGGTAATACAGTTCGCGAAACCTGTGCGAGGTATTCGCGCTGAATGTACGTTTTGCCAACACAATTTCGGCTTTAACACTTCAAACTTTTAATCTGTTATACGATACAGAGCTTATGCAAACTGCAACATCCGGATAAACTGCTGTGCAGATGAAAACGAAAAATATTGGCTCGTCTGCTTTAGTGTGTCCCAAACAGCATTTGTTTAATTAGAATAATAATAACGAACAGTTGGTTCCACTGGTTAGTAGGCCATACAACGAAAGATAACGACAAAAATATAAATGCAATAATAAAACAGAAAAAAAGGAAAGAAAACAAAAGCAAAAGCCAAGAAAAATTAAAAAGTTATACTAAGATTGAGAATAGGAAAAATATGATTGAAACAGCCAAAATTATAGAAGAGACACATAATGCAAGACATAAGAAAAGTCATCAGTGAGAATTTAATAACAAGAGAAGAAGAAAAAGGAAACAAAAGTCGGAGATGGTAAATGAAACGAAAATTTATGTGGTGAAAGAGAAAAATAACACTTAGAGAGAAACAGAAAAGACACAGAACAACAGAAAAAATACAGGATAGAAGAACGGTGTTTGAATTGATTTGTTAAAATAATGAAAGAAACAAACCAACAGAGAAAATAAATTAAGAAAATAAGAGGTACACAAAATAAGACAGTAAGCAAAAAAAGGAAGAAATAACTACCGTGTCCGGCACTAACTTGGACACAGATGGTAATAAATTTTGTTCAGCAGATTTTATTCTTCATAAAAACTTTTGGATTGCCTTAAACCTAAAATGCAAATATTAAAATGTTATTATCTGCTTGAATGTACCGGGTGTTACCAAAGCTATGAAAACCTCTTAAGAGTAAATTACATTTTCCGTCGATCGTTTAATTATAAGTAAGTTTAGTGAATAGGAAATCGTTTATTAAACAACTCTATTAATGCACGATTTCCATTAATGCATTATTTGTTATAGCCTATCACACGACGTAAAGACGTCGTTTGATTGGCCAATCGAACATATGTGAAATGAAACCTTTCAATCAAAACATACCGCCCTCTAGTCAAATTACATAAATTGTCATATAACCTAAAAAGACATTGGCGAAGAAAAATCTATGTAGACGACGCTAGAAGAATACAATCGACGGAAAAAAATTGTAACCAACTCGAATATTAAACTGGCTTTTTTTGCCCTGGGGCCCCACATTTTCTGTCGAAGGACCTCCACAGCTTTTCAGGCCAGGGGTCCCCACAGTCCTAAACCCGGCGCTGGACTCGAAGATGACTATAATTTCATATTTAATGCCTTCTGATAATTTGAAATACCCTTTTAAAAAGTATTTTTTCTGCTTTGCATTCACAATGCACACATTGTAACACTGTTTTCGGTGTTACAATTAACACATTGTAATACCAAAAACAGTAACATTTTTGTCTAAGATTGGTACACATTGATATCAAATGCCATATGTCAAACGTACAATACATAACCCAACATAACCACACACTGCATCTTCGTAATCGCTTGCAATCGCATAAACTTCGAAATATCAATATTCTATACATATTTAAACATGGGTGTAGCCTGCTATAGTATGGCCAAAGGATTGGGGCTTTCTTAGTTTTGCTGTGTTCATCAATATACGCGAGCATGACGTTTTCGGTGATGTTTTACGACTCTGGTAAGTGATCGTTATCATTCTTTTCAACTAAACATCAAATCCCCCTTTCAGATATAATTCAAGGACCACATTTACTTTAATAAGGTATTATGCGAAGATCAAACCTACATCGTAGATATAAACGATTTTAATTACTGCTGCGAGATTGTATATGTGCAATAAATGGTTTATCAGCATACACGTACAAAGCTATAGTACATTTAAAGTGTAGAGGATTTCTTAGTTTATGTAACGTATAAGATTTCGGTAATATTTTGGACGCTTGGATGCTCGCTTCAATTCGTATTCGTTTTTGTCCGTCGCTTTCGACTTCGTCTTAGTTCTGGTTGTGTGCAACGTATTTGTATTACCTCCATCACATGTAATTTTACTAAGTATAATTTATTCTAATAAACTACTTTGCCGAAATTAGAATTGGGTTTCATTATAAGTGCTTGTAAATATATAAGCCGCAACGGCTACGTAGCGGAATTAGGTAGACACCGCTATTAAACGTTAAGCGTTATAACAATTCTTTAGTAAGTTCTTGTTCTTCGAAGTAACGAATCAGTCACCGCCAAACACTTCTATTCTGATTATTATACTTATGAAACCACTCTTTTAAAGTTGTTAACGTTTTAGGTTAAGTTTCATGTATTTATCACAGTAGGGTTAAAAGTGTTGCCCCCAAGCTCCATTATGATCATCGTTGGGACTCGCTGAATATTTATTCAAACTTGTAGGCTAAAGTAGAGTAAAATTATTCACAATTAGATTTTGTCATGATTTTATCTCATCGATCTCATCCCATAGAATATGAATATGAAGTCTCATCCTTAACGAAGTTGACAGTTACTACAGTGCTGCCACGTGGTACCCGCAAAATACCCTAGATTCTAATTTAGCGCGATATAGTAACCACAATTTCTGCATTTATATAAAATTAATGACGCAAAGTAGAAAAAATAGTATATTACACTCGTTTTATAAGACGTATTGGCGCACTCGTTCCATTTGGGCACTCCTCGCTACGCTCGTCGTGCACAACTCGTGCGCCAATTTGACGTCTTATAAAACTTGTATAATAATATACTATTTGCATAGCTTTGGAATATGGAATGCGGTATAGCTATTATAGTAGCAGCGCACCTAGGCCACAGTTGGCCCCTTTTGCTTCCCCGATGGATGTCACAAATGCGCAGCGCGCCTCTAACCAGAACAGTCTGGCTGAACACGGCTGGCTAGTATAGCCAATGCCCCCCCCCTGAATAGAGCGGGTGGCTTCTCGTGGGAGCACATCCCTCCCAAGCCGAGGCCTGTCTCTGTGAGGCACGCTATCACGTCACTCCATCCAATACAATGTTATCGAAACCAGAGGTCGAGACTGGTTACGGGACCACCGGCTTAACGTGGCGGCGAAGTGAGAAATCCGTATGTCTACCCTGGGATTCGAACCCAGGACCTGTGCAGTGCAAGGCAAACACCTTACCACTAGGCCACTCCGCCCGCTTGCATAGCTTTAAAGATGAATGTACTTTACTTTTATGTCATTTTCATCTTTTTAGCAACACGAGGTATATGCAACGGAGAAGGTGATCATAATTTCGTATTTAAAGACCTGTAATTTTTCCAAATACTTTTTTCAAATAACATGTTTGCATAGCTTTCAACATAAAGGTACTTTAGTCTTCAGTGCTTTTCATAGGTTTGATCACATCCGGTACATGCAAGCAAATACTTACATTCTTATATTTGCATTTTAGGTTTAAGACAATTTCGCTATGAATGATGAATAATGATTAAGTTATGCAATTTGTAGGGAAATTAATGTAGTTTTATCATAATCTAAGCTTTTTTGTAATTACACGCACATTACATAAGAAAATTTGGCCTTATTTTAACGCGTTCTAGCGGCCAAACCATTCAACAAAAAAATACACTTGAACGAAATATTAAATTGAAAGGAAAATGAAAAGTAACGAATAAAATAAGGGGGTATAGTAAGAAAGCACATAAGGAAGGGGTCCTAAAAGTTTTTCAGTGGAGAACCATGGATTAATTAATTAATTACACACTTTTTCCGCAAAACTTTTTTCCAGATAGTAAATGTGATACTGAATAAAAAGTGTCGACATATTTGTCCTTTATTCCTTAAAAAGTTATAACCGTTTGAAATATTAACAAAACTGTATTTTAAACGGATGTAACATTTTTTAAAACACTCAATAAGTCGCCATGAAGCTCTAAAAGGTGTCAAAAGATTTTTTTGTTGCATCATTTGTTTATTCAATTTATTTTTATTATTTTGATTTATTTATTTGCTTTTTATAGTTGTTATGAGTATTGATCGTGTTATTTCTTCATTTTCGCATTGCTTGATTGGTATTTATATATTCATTATCCTTTTCTTGTTAATACATATTTCGAACGGCTGTAACTTTTTAAAGATTTGAAAAACAATTGCGTCCTTAATACAAGTTTTATTGTAAATGACATTAACTTTCCAACATAATGTTTGCGGCGAAAAAAAGTGGGACACCTGTATATTCACATAAAACAATTTGTGACTTGTTTGGCTTGAACTTGTTTGGCGATAGGTTAGTAATCTTATCTGAATTGTAAGATCATGCTGAAATCCTACTCTTCTTCTATAGTCAAGTGTTCAGTATATGATTAGGAGATTCAAATTATTGGTTCATTTTGACACACACATGTGTGGAAAGGTGGAAATATTAAACACAAATAATGTTAGATATTTACCAATAATTCTGCTAGGTGTTTTGTTTTTAAATGACAGATATTATTAAGTTTTCAGTGACAAAATTAGATGTCACACAACCCCGGCTAAGACACGCTGATCAAAGGAATAAGAAACAAGCAAACATCTCAACATATGGTATGTTCTCCTCATCAGATTTGTCTGAAATATAATATCGTATGTTCTATCATATAATAGATATGGGAATAATTGAAATCACATACAAAGAAACAGAATAGGAAACATAATGAAAACAAAGAAACTAGGGAAAGTTAGCTTGGGTTGATGGAGAATGAAAAGAAAAAAAAAGAATCATATGAATAAGAAATGCGTAAGGAAAATAATCAACATAAAAAACAGAAATTGAAGATAGTTAAGAAGAAGGTAAACAAAGCAATAGGAGAGGCAAATCAATGAGAAAAGAAGGAAGGCAATATTTAAGAACCAAGAAATAAACAAGCCACTCGCGTTCTTATGTAATTTCCTTATGTAATTCCATTCATTTCAGTTTCTCATTTCATTTTTTCACCCCCAAAGAATAAGTCACACACATAGCCCCGGCAGCAAAACAAAAGAAGCAACTGTACACAGCAATTCATTAAAACTTCTCAAAATTAATAACCTAAACCTTCCAGAATTTACAACAAAAAAAGACGAAATACGACAAGGTCAATCCCCCCAACACAGAGTACTCAGTTTGATGAGAGTAGGCATTGTTCTCGCGATCTATACAGCAATCGTTTCCATTGTCTCCTTTTGAAAGGGGCGCTCTTCGTAAAGCTGAGGCAAATGAGTTTTCAACGAAAACCCCAAACCTTTCAGATGACGGGGGCTCGTGTTGGTAGGCATAAAGGCGGCAAAGTTCCCCGGCATACTTCTGAGTCTTCATCCTGACGTTATCCGCTTATCGGCGATTGCGTACGTACCGCGTACAGCAGCGCCACCACCTGCGAACAGGGGGAACTACACGTCGATTGTTTTCCACGCGACTGTGATCGGTCTCCCGTCTTGGGCGCCATTCGGGTACATTCGGTTTTTGAAAAACCGTGTCTTTGTGATGAGACCCGTTTGTGATATTAGAAAACCGGTATTAATTGATAATCACTTGATTAATCACTTCTTTACGGTGCAATATTTACTAATGTCAGACCTTACCTGTCTCCCTACCAGCATGGATTTATAACAGCTAGATCTACTGTTACCAACTTGGCCGTATTCACCCAATTTGCCAGTCAGGCGGTCGACGATGGGGCTCAGGTAGATTCCATCTACACCGATTTCTCAAAGGCATTTGATACCATTCCCCATGATATTCTGCTGGAAAAACTTAGTGCCTTTGTTCCGCAGGGAGCAAATCTTCGGCCGTTGCTCTTCAATCTCTTCCTGGACGATCTGCTGGAGTCCGTCCCTTGCCCTATACTTGCTTATGCGGAGGAAGACGCTGAAATACTGCATGCTGGTCTTCGGATGGTGACGGATTGGTGTGTGCGCTGTGGTTTGCAGTTAAATGTTGAGAAGTGCTGCGTCATGTCAATCACCAGACGTCGTGCATCGATTGTTGAAGACTATGCAATTGGGGACGAGCATTTAAGCCGTGTGAATTCAGTTAGAGACCTCGGAGTGACGTTTGATAGCAGGCTTAGCTTCGTTAGCCATGTTGAGACCACGTGTGCGGCGTCATCTCGTATGTTGGGTTTTGTCCTCAGGACGTGCAGGGTGTTCAGGAGTGTCGCGGCAATGAAGGCTATCTACTTCTCGTTTGTCAGAAGCCGACTCAAGTATGCCAGTTTAATCTGGTATCCCCATTACACCAGTCACCAGATTACCATCGAACGTTGCCAGCGCTGTTTCCTGAAATATTTATCTTTTAAAGCGGATGGCGTCTACCCTGATCGCGGAGTCGACTACTTCCTCCTGTTGCAGAGGTATGACGTTCAGGCCCTGCAGGTGAGGCGCGAACTGCATAGTGCGCGATTCCTGTTCACATTTACTTGGATATGTCAACCTCAATGTTCCGAGACTTTCGTCAAGACACCATAGGACTTTTTATCTGCATCCTGAGCGAACAAATATCCTGGCTGGATCGCCGATTCACCATATGTCGCGGAATGCAGAAATATACATAGACGACATATTTCATACAACATCCCGGATTTGACTTGTTTACGGTGTTTATAGTGACATAGTGATGTGTTTTTTTGTTTCCTTAACCGGACTAATTCTCTATATATATATATATAAATAAATAAATAAATAAATGCTTTATTCTGTAGAACTTAAAAGAGTAGAACAAGTCAAAAAAAATATATACACAATGCATGTACAAAATGTATCAGACAAAATCAATCAAAAATTCAATCAAAAATTATTCCAAAGTGTCCTCAAAGTACTCTCTCACACTGTAGAAAGCTCGGTTTCCAAGATTAACCATAAGTCGTCTCTTAAATTTACCATAGGGTAGCATTTTTAAAGATGCAGGCAGGTGGTTAAATATCTTTAGGCTTTGAGTAATTACGCCTCTGTTATATATTTATAATTAATTTAAGAGCTTTCATGTAGTACATCATATTTTGTCCTGTAATCGGATTTCTTTTCTGTTGGGCAAATAAATTATTATTATTATTATTATCACTGTGCTACAAATTTTGATTAACTTTCTTCCTCCCGGGAAATTTGAGCTAATAATGATTCTAATGACACTCTGAACACATCCCTCAAGGCGTTTTTCTAGGTTTGCTCGAATAAGCGGATAAGAAAACACACTGTATATAATGGCAAAATAGTCCAGTCAAATCGTTTCCGAGGGTGCCTGTTCCAGGAAAAATTTGTTTCTCTCATTCTATATGTTTTAGTGGGGTGCTGAATCCGAATTTCAACTTTGCTACTTCCCACGGATGTGGCTTCCCAACGAAAATCGCAAAAAACAAAAAAATTTCGACCGTTTTTCAGTTTTTGCGAAAAAGTGATAAAACTATGCACTTTTTGAGGTAGACCATTTCATACAAAAATAAAGTATATTAAATTTCCTATAAGAGCACTCCTGAAATGCATTTTTGGTTGAACGGTTTGGCCGCTAGAGCGCGCTGAAAGAAAGGCAAATTTTCCTACTTTATGTAAAACCCAGTTTTTGAGTTAGTTAAAAAGGCTAAAATTGTGCTAAAGCTACATTAATTTCCCTACAAATTACACATCTTGGCTTGACTTATTGGCCAAACCGTGTAGCCGCGAGATTGGGTTGATATATTTCGTCATATTGTGACATTCTCAAAATGTGGCTACCCCTTTGTGGGTAATCACATTAAAGTCTTTGCATCTTCTTATGGTGCTGTAGCGGAGATGGTAGCTTCCCCGAGGGGATAAATACGCTCACAACGTTTTAACAATCGATTTATTTGTAGTACTACATAGATCTGCTTCTTAATAACTAGTAACAATACAAAATGGTTTCATCTTTTTATAGTGGTTCTCCAAGGTACCAGGCGCTAGCCGACCTTCCTGGTGCCGGCTTATGTTTGTTGTTTTATCGTTGCACATTCCTAGAACAAGGTTCCCAAAACACAAACTAACCTCGCGACTGATTATGTTTTATGCTCTGAATGACCCTATGTGACAGTCCCCTTTCTACAAAAAGACATTGCCCTCAATGTCAGTGACAATGGGCTGACTGATGCAGAAAACTGCGCCACCAAGAAGCTCGAACTTTTCCTTTGGTATCTGAGAACACACAATAAAAGAGAGGAGTACATGTACATAAAAAAAAATTACACCCTATCAACATAACTCTGAAAAAAACAACGCATATTCAAAATCAAACAATACTTATACTTCTATAAATACTTTTCATTTTCATACATACATAAATACATCAATACATTCATCCGCCTGTTTAAAATCTGCGTTCTGGTACTTATAGTCTCAATTATCTGCTCCTGATATTTTACGTAATTCCCATTTCTCTTATATACTTTTCATCTAAGTATCTTCCATAATTCTCCTATGTAATTATATCCTGATTAATTCTTCTGATTAATCAGTACCATTATCATTTCATAGCCGCCCAGGCCATGAAATCTGCAAGCGTCATTATCCAAAATGTCGCTGCAGTGCCAAGAAACTTTAAAACATTCATAAAATTATCAGAGCAGAATTTTGTTACGACAAACACTGCCATCAATTTGCAGATTTCTTATTATTGTTGCATTCACACACCTAATTGTTTAATAACAAACATCTATTTTTATTTGAAAACATTTATTCGATTCGCATAGTGGCGTTGGCGTCACATTTCATCACGTACATTTGACCTCTATTTGTTAACTATGCATTATGATACAAAAGTCTTTGCACTCTATTCTCCAAAAAATATAGCATAACATAAATGTTTTCATTTAGGTAATGCTTGTCCTACTTTTAACTTACTTAGCCTAGAATAATACGTGTTTTATCAAATTACTTTACATGCACTTATAATAAATATACTAAATACCTTTACTTATACGATCTGACCATAGGTCGAGTACCTGATGTTGAGAAACGTTACTTTTTTCATCTTTAGGCTCCTTCCTGTAGTCGTTCTGTCCGAATATTGCTGCTTGATCTGATGGAAATTGACATCTTTACATCTTTTTCTGGTTCTGTCGGCAGACAGGACACACCTCCATCTTCCATTGAGATGAAAAATTCTTCTAGGTTGCCTCATTCTTCTGTGTTGCTTCTTCTTTTTTCTTCTTTGTCGCTTCTTTTTCTTTCGGCTTGGTCGCCTCTTGTTCTTTCTTCATAGCTTCGGCTTGTTTCATCTTTGTTGCGTCTTCTACTTTCTTTTTCGTGGTCGCTCTCCTTGTTAAACATTATGGCTTGATTGGGTTCTTCTTCCGTTATCGGTGATGTTAATTTTGAACCGCTTCTAGTTTCTACCATCGGGATAACGGCGTCTCCACCATTGTGGCATTCTTAAAATGTGGCTACCCCTTGGTGGGTAATCACATTAACGCATCTTCGCATCTTCTTATGGGGCTGTAGCGGAGATGGTAGCTTCCCCGAGGGGATAAATAAATACGCTCACAACGTTTTAACAATCGATTTATTTGTAGTACTACATAGATCTGGTTCTTAATAACTACTTCTTAATAACTGGTAACAATACAAAATGGTTTCATCTTTTTATAGTGGTTCTCCAAGGTACCAGGCGCTAGCCGACCTTCTTGGTGCCGGCTTATGTTTGTTGTTTTATCGTTGCACATTCCTAGAACAAGGTTCCCAAAACACAAACTAACCTCGCGACTGATTATGTTTTATGCTCTGAATGACTACTGAGTCTCTACTGAATTTTTGGTGAAGGGCTCTTGTTATCGCGGTTTCGCGTAATGTGAATTTCAACGCGCTCTAGCGGCTACACAGTTGGGCCAAAATAACTGATTAAGTTATGCAATTTGTAGAGAATTTAATGTAGTTTTATCAGAGTCTAAGCTTTTTTGTAATTACACGCACATCACATAAAATAGGAAAATTTCGCATTCCTTCAGCGCGCTCGAGCGTCCAAACCATTCAACCAAAAAATACGCTTGAGGGTGCTTTTTATAGCAAATTTAGTGTACTTTATTTTTGTATATAGTGGTGTACGTCGAAAAGGGCATAGTTTTATGACTTTTTTTGCTATAAATTGAAGAAAAGTCGAAATTTTTTAGGTTTTTTGCGATTTCCGTTGTGAAGCCATATCCCTGGGAAGTAGCAAAATAGAAATATTTTCGTTTATAAAATGTATTGTTTCCTCAGTTATGCCTTCTTCTACAATCCCAATAAATGTATTGGATTGTAGAATCATTTTGAAATAGTTTTACAAGAAGTGGCTGGCGAAATCAACGCTAAACTAGTTTTTCACCCATAAATACATTGCGCCTAAGAAAAGGCCAAAACAAACTCGATTACGAACAGCATGATGAAATTTTATTAAACTCCAAAATGAGTGTCAAAATGGAGTTCCTTTTTAGAATTCTGGATCAGATCTTAATTTTATTTAAAAATAGATTTGAAAAATTAAAAACGCTTGATGATGTCTTTGTGTTTTTTCGTAAACGTTTTATTCAGGAGTAAGATCCAGGGTAAGCAAAAAGTCCACAATTTTTGTGTGCAAGCAAAAATTGTGTTTTTTTTTGCTTACTCTGGATCTTACTTCTGAATAAAACGTTTACGTCGGTGCTACAAGATCGAAGAATTATTTTTCCTAATTTGTGTTTTTTGACAATAGGTTATTTAATTACACCAGGGACGAATTGCTAAATCATTGCAAAGACTTGCAACTTAAACTTACAGATGATTCAAGAAATCAGGTAGACATTGATAGCATCGATTTGTATAATGAAATTAATGCACTAAAGCAGCATTTTCTAGATAAGCAGCCTAGTGATCCATATAATATTTTACAGTACCTTTTCAAAAATGATTTGATTGCTACCTTTCCAAACACCACTAGTTCTGAGAATATTGCTTACTATGCCGGTTTCGGTGGCATCTGGTGAAATATCTTTTTCAAAGTTTAAAATTATTAAAAATTATTTATGCTCAACTATGCACCAGGATTGGCTTAATAATTTATCTATTGTTTCAATAGAACGTGAAATCTTGGATAGTTTGGATACATCTGAATTTATAGCAGATATCGCAAGTATAGAAACAAGGAAACTTCAGTTCCTATAGACAGTTTTGTTTTGTTTTTAGTGTTCATAGGAACCATGAATAGGAACACATACATATTTATTTATATATTGATAAGTTCAGTCAATCTGTAGTGAAGTTAATAAAATGATTTTGATTTGTTTGCTTTTTACACACCTCTATCATCTATGCAGTGGAACTAAAATTTGTACAAAACTAATCACTATTCGTGGAAAATAATGCCATATTTACACGAGCTTAGTACTGATTAATACTAGTCACACTATTTACAACACCCGCAATTCTGCTAATGTTTCGACTGTTTACAAGTGATATTTTTAGTGCAGTTTTTAGTGTAAACATGGCGTAAAGGATGGGGACGCCGCGGCGTGGTTATGCACGCGGGCGTTCAAGTGTCTGGCGGCGGGCCTACATACGATTAACTGTAGGTGTTTGAGAATGAACCATATGTTTATCTAGCTCAAAAGATCTTTTATTGTAGAGAAATATTTATTTGCTGAAATTCAATTATTAGAAACACAAAACAAAAATACAAATCGAAATAAATACAACAAAGCAAAGAAAAAACATAGGCAAAGGAAAACCAGAAAGGGAAACGTAAGAAACAAGGAAAACTGGAATAAGTATTTAAAACAGCTACAAGGTGCAACATAAAATACAACAGGCTTCAATATCTTTTTCCCGGACTTCGCAGTCACTTCGGCCGTCACAGTGAATAAAATTAATAAAAACAACCAATTATCTCTCTCGTCGAACAATCTCCAGAGAAGCGACAAGCCAGTTGAGGCGTTTACAACATTTTGTTTCTTATGTTATGTTTCGAGCAAAATCTGCAAAGATACGTGTTACTACCAGGGTTGGTACAGGCCCGTTCAATTATCGGCGTTGCCAGTGAAGTGTGTTCGAGCTCGAATATGGCCCGCAGGGTACAAATCGGGCGCCACGCCACCATCCCCGCGTTTCAACGGAGCCCGGATATCGGGCTCTGGTAATTTGTTCTGTGTCGGCGCGAGAGGGAGAGGCGTTTTGTTTCGCCGTCTGTGTCCGCTTTCAGTCAGTAAGTTTTAAAAGCACATCGATGTAATCTCCTGAGGTTGATCGGTTCTTCTTTATTCCAATTTTCTATTTACACCGTGTCGATCGACCTAGAATCTTTCGCGATCTTGGAAATACACTAGTAACAGTGATTCTTAACCTTTTTGTCGCCAGGGAGCACTTGATCATAAGAAAAATTCGCGTTCTATCAGCAATGCTGATAGATCTCCTTTTGCTAAATAATAAATTCTTATAACAAAATGTTCCATGATTTGTCCTTCTTAAGACATGATACGATAAAGTTAAGGGTTTGCGAGCTTGAGTAGCAGGCTTGACCTATGTATTTTGCCTTCCCATAAACGTCAATTAACGACTTTTTTAAGTTTGTCTTAAACTATGTCTTCTTGTACAGCCGAAGAAAAAAAGATCTTTACATGAGCGCGGCAAGTCTACACCAAGCGTAGGTCGGAGATTGTCGGTCGTCGTATATACCTGCTAAAGCCGTAAAACCGAAGGGTTACTTCTGTTTCATTGCATTTTAAGTTTTCTGTATATAGATAGCCTGAAATTGAGTTTCGTATTAATATAATATATTTTCGATATTTGGAACGAGCGAAACTGCCGCTCGTAGCTAAAGATTGTTATTCGTTAATATTTTTGTTTCGATTTGCAATTGCAATATTATTTCATTAATACTCAAATACATAGTAACGTTAGTTATAATTATAAAAATTTGAATTAGGCACATATTAAAATAATTTATCATCATGGCTACGTCGCCTAAAGGCAAACCAAAAAAAAATTACTACATCGGATATCCGCTGTCAATAATAATAATAAATAAATAAATAATAAAGGAAGGTAATCCCAGATAGGAATTTCATGTAAGTGAGAAAAATCTAACTCGGTTCCTACTTCGTCGCAGACCGAGATAATATAATTTTATCTAAAAATTTTTTTATATTTATTTAATTTAAGTTATGATAAGTAATTGAAAAATGGCAACTCCGTAAACTACAAAAAAAAATCACTTAGATGGATATTATATATTTTATTTATGCATATAATTATGTATACTACAAAAATAATATAAATATAAAATGAGAATAGTAAAGATAAAAATAATAGGTAGATATATAACAGTAAAATATAATATATGTAATAACTTAAAATAAATATAAGTAATAACATAAAAACAAACATTTAATAATATAGTAATAACATAAGCATGTATTAAATAAGATAAGTGTTCTGTTAGGTTGGAGGTGATCTAAATTTGAAGTGCCTTTATTTCATATTAGTTGAGGTTGGTATGACCTGCTGTTTTAGGAAATGATACATTTATGACAATCTAAACACAGAACATGTATCAACAATTTGTTGCACTAAGAAAACAAACAAAATCCTTTGTTGTTGTATATTGCACATTTATTTACTGAAGTGTTTAAAATATATTATAAAAGGAACATTCACATTTATTATATGTCTCACATTTTTTCCCACATAAATTATTTTTAGAAACTAAATGTTTCAGAGTAAAACTTTTCATATGGACCTAATTGCTTTTCCAAATCCTTAAAAAGTTACAACAAACTTGAAATATTAGCAAAATAAATTTTTATATAAAATATTATTCCGGGCCTTTAATTTTGTAATTTAACCGAGTTTGTATTACCAATTGTTATGCAGCAACGGATAACTTTGAATAGAACGATTTTATGTTTTTTTTATGTCAATTTTCTGATGTTCAGATAAAAGGTTCAATGTTTCAAGGTTTCTAAGGGACCCTTTTGAGGTGTCTAGAATATTGGCGGCAGCCAGTATAAATTTTTTTATCATTACAAAAATCATATTAGCGATGAATTGACTGCTCGTCTTTTCCACAAAAATCAAAATTGAATACTTGGAAAATCAAATATAAAACATACAAATAATCCTTACCATATTCACAGGCCACTCACAAAATATGTTATCAATTTCTTATAATTTTGAGTAAATTTTATTACACAAGATTATAAATGTATTATATCGAGACAATTAAGCGATACATATATCAAAATCAGTAAGAAAAAAAGGATGGCCATTAAAAAACTATCGATGACGTCATAAGTAAAAACAATTGAAGGTTGGACATTGAATTTAATATAGCTATGTATATTTATGTATATTTTGATAATTACAAATTGACAAGTTGGAGGATTTTTAAAATAGCAATCCGTTCCAGAGATTTTGTCGTTTCCATACCTTACATAATAAATAATAAAATTCAATTGATTAATTAATATTAAGGTAAATAACTATTTAATGATAATAAATTGAGTAACATAATAGGTTGAAGTTTAAATAAATTTAAATTTTACAATTGTTTTAAAGTTATCGACATATTATTCTGATGTGATATCATTCATATTGGATTGTACATCCTCTCCTTACATATCACACATAAGAAAATGCGTATGGATGCTATTATAGAACGTCAAAATATAATTTTAATAAACAAAAACTAACAACCTTTTTATAATTAAACTAAAATGCTGAACAACAGTTCTAAAGGACATATCTGCAGCAAAGTAGAAACCGGGACAAAGATTTTCAGTTACATGCAAAATTGTAGAAATCTTTTAAAAATTATTTACGCCGAATACAGTGATCGGCTTTGTGTATCAGACATACGCCGGCCGGCGCGGCGGCGCCCTGACGATCAAGAACTTAAAAATGTTCTTAACACAATATTCAACAAATTTGCAGATACGACCTTTAGAACTATAACAGCAGTATACCGACTGAAGCTGTCGGTATACCTACTTACAATAAGAATTATTTTACTGTGTATTTTAAAATACATTAAATATTACAATGCACTATTGTCAGTTTCGGATATCGGAAACATATATAAATAGACGAAATTCGATTTCATTCCATACATACAGAAAAATAAAACGAAACGAAACAAAAGCGATCCTTTGGTTTTATGACTTTAGCAGGTAGGTATCCGACGACCGACGACCGACAATCTCCGACCTACGTTTGGTGTAGGCTAGCTGCGGTCATGTAAAGATCTTATTTTCTTCGGCTGTACGACCAACAAATTTAAAAAATACGAAAAGTTTCACAGTTTGATATAAGAATTTAATTTTCAGCAATAGGAGACCTGGCTGAAAAGGTAGTAAAATTTAAATACATGGAATCGTTTGTGCTAAATTCAGTGCTACAAATTGCTGAGTGCTTTCTTAATGTAAGTATATAATTTATTATTTGGCTTTTTTACTTAACATCGGAGCGGATTGTGTACCCGTATCAACAGCGACGTCCTGAAGACTAAGTGTGAGAACTTTGGCCATACCTACAAGTGCGATATTGATGGTCAGCAGCTGTATGAAGAGATTTTGGACTTCAGAATGATGATTAGTACCAGGAGTAACATCAATCTAACACGACCTGAAGATGTGCTGCTATTCATCGTACAATATGGAGATGAGAACGTATTCCCAAATCTTTGAATCGCCATCCAAATATTATTAACAATTGCAGTTTCCATTGCTAGCTGTGAAAGATCTTTTAGCAAATTGAAAATAATTTTAAACTATCTTCGAGCCTCCATGGGTCAAGATCGATTGAGCGATCTTGCTTTGCTAAGTGTCGAACGGGAAAAAGTTGAGAAAGCTGATTTCAACCTCGTTATTGACGCTTTTGCATCAACAAAGGCGAGAAAGGTAAACATATAGAACGTATGCAAACCAAAGTTCCTCGAAATATTCCTAATCTGCCTCAAAATGTTTCTAAATGTGCAATAAATAAATAAACATATATATATTGATAGTTAGTTTGTTGTTTTACTCGTGTTTGTCCATATTTGTTCACATTAAAAATAATAGATTTTCAAGAGGGGGGGGCGCAATTACAACATTCGCCATGGGCGCCATATTACTCCGTTACGCCACTGCTGCTGATACTAACAATTCCGGCTGAAGACCACTGTAAAAACTAACAAAATAAATAAGAACTAGTAAGAAAATTATCTTCAGCCGCGCTGAAGTTAAAATACCCCCCCCCACCGTAAAATATTTTAAAAAATAAGTGAACCGATTTTGCCCATTCACGAACTTCTCCTTACTTTTTAAGAGATAAGCTTGTATACAAAATTTCAGATCAATTATTACTTCAAAATTATGGAAGTTATCGTGTACACAGACAGACGGACGTAGCTAAATCGATTCAGCTTTCAATGGTTACCAAAAATATATAATATATACAGGCTGTCCGCTAAAGGTGTTCCGAACATTGGGGAACAGATAGAGGTCGTCACTGCCATCAAAAAAGTGTATATGCACTTTTAGCTTTCGACGCTTCATTAAAAAGTTATAGCTTTTTTTATTTTTCAGTTTTATATTCCCTTAAAAATATAACTGATTACAAAGTCGGCGTTGTTTATTTAACAGAACCAAAAACTTACAAACAAAAAAATAAATAAAACAGTTTTGCAAATACTGCTCAAAATGTTGCCCTTCCATGTGAATACACATTTCAGCACGACTTCCCAAATCCTGCCGGACTCGTTGAAACATTTCAGGTGTTTCTCGAATCAGATTGCAGACACCATTTAAGTTTTTGTTTCTGTTAAATAAACAAACCCCGACTTTGTAATCGGTTATAGTTTTAAGGGAATATAAAACTGAAAAATAAAAAGGCTATAACTTTTTAATGAAGCGTCGAAACTCGAAAGCCAAAAATGCAGATACACCTTTTGGATGGCAGTGACGTCCTCTATTGTGACAAACTCAATATACCCTATCACAGCAAATGTGGGGTGTATAAACAGAGGGGTTGCTTAAAAATATGATGATGATATAGATTTTTTAAAACAATAAGGCGTTTCAGTTTTAATGTGTTTTATTAGTAAAACCATTTATTTTATTTATTCGCTAAACCGAGAGCGACATAAACGAACAGTTTATTTTGGGGGTATCAGCAGACCAATAGAAATATACCTACCATCATAACTAAGCAAATAAACAAAAAGTTGAAATTTATTGCAGTGTAATTTACACGCTGATGTCTTATCGTAATAAGCAGATGCGCGTTATCCCATGGGCAATTGCCCAGGGCCCCCAATAACAGGGGGGCCCCCAAAACAGTATTTTGGAAACTTATTTCCGAATAGACTACCACACCATGCCATTTCTGATTAACGTTGCAAGCAGATTTAGACTCCTCTCAGCGAGGCCCCCTACAAATACTAATCTCTAACTAATTTATTACCGTCTCAAGAATAGTGAATTTTATATTTGCGCTCCTGCCGCTTGGGAACCAAAATAAATCGTTTATAAACTATAAATTAATTAGGTAATTAATAAATTACCGTAGTAAGAATATGAAATTGAACTTTAGAGTAGTCTTGCCTATGGGGCCCCAAAGAGAGTGTTAGGGACTTTTAGCAGTTAAAGTTTTTTTTTGCAATAAAAGAATTTATATCTAATATTGTACGAGACTAATGAGAAACCCTTGACTAAGTTAGAATAGAAAATCTGTATGAATTCTTCGAAGATTTTCAGTCAACACATTTCCTATTTTTGAATTCAATTCTGTAAAGATGAATGCTCTAAAAGTCTGTAAAATAAAGATTCCTATCTGCAAAATGCTGTAAATCTTTCAAAGTCCTTATTATTTCAAAGTGTGTATAAAAAGATACGTAACCACTCAATATATTTCTTTCTAAAAAGTTGACAAGAAAAAGATACCAATAAAAGTTTTAGGAAATTGCTTAAGCAACAAATTTGAAATGCTAAGAAATGAAACACACTTTATATTTAAAAGTATTTCGTAATAATAATAACTTAAGTCATTTTCAAAAACGACGAGCTATGGACATGGTAGAAATTCATTTAACATTGTTTAATTGCTTTCTTTTAACATTTAATGCTGTTTTCACTGTTCAATTTGTAATTCAAAAGTGTAAAAAAACAGGAAAAATATACAGGATGCTATATGTAAAAAATGGAGTTTGGTCTGCTTCTTACAAATACATAACCCTGTATATTCAAAAGTAATTTAAGTTTCTAGCTTGTCTTTTCTATACCCTTTATTTGGTTACTTTCTTCAAAACTTTGAGGACCAGATATTGACACATTACGTTTCTTCTTGTTAAAACTGATGTAGCTGAAGGCATTCGGAATCTTAAGTAATATTAAAAAAAGAAATTGGAAATTACATTTTATTAAAAGTAACATCTCAAAAAAACTATGAAAACTGCACCACAAATTTAATAAGTACATATTCAGAGGGCATATGTATATATTGATGATGGCGTATTTATAATGAACTATCGCAGTTTTTGAAATATTTAATAAAAACATTTATTTGTTAAGAATACCCTTTATTTATTTATTTTGTATAAAAAAAAGAAATTCTTCTTAATTCAACATTGTATATGGGGGCCCCCCAAATTCAAAATTGCCCAGGGCCCCATGATGGCATAACGCGGCACTGGTAGTAAGCACATTAAAGTTTCGTCCATTCATATCCGTCCATGCTTTTTGGCGATGGAAGTATCAACAAATGTCAAAATTATCTGATGATGCATAATTTCCATTTCTTTTCATTTTTTTCCCACCATACTTACTTTTACTTAATGTACTACACATATTATTTGAAATTAATATCAACTACTTGCATACAATGAAACCAATTATTAGGTAGAATAATTCATTTTTATTTTGTTATACTAACAATATCTACAGTAGAGATATAACCATTATAAAAGAAAATAGTAGAAAATTCTCTTCAGCCGTGCTGAAGTTAAAATTCCCTCCACCGTAAAATAGTTTTGGTGTGGAATTTAAAAAAAAAAATTGAGTTAACCCATTTTGCCTATTCATAAAGTTGTCCTTACTTTTTAAGAGATACGCTTGTATACCAAATTTCAGATCAACTGCTCCAAGATTCCGGCAGGTATCGTATGATTTTGAAAAAAAAATCGAGTTCACCGATTTTGCCCATTCATAAACTTGTCCTTCCTTTTTAAGAGAAGGACGCTTGTATACCAAATTTCAGATCAATTACTTCAAAATTACGGCAGTTATCGTGTACACTGACAGACAGACGGACGGACAGACATAGCTAAATCGATTCAGCTTTTAATGGTGATCAAAAATATTATATATACAAGTCTATACCTGCCACACTTCCTTAAGGGTGTTACAAATGTTGTGACAAGGTAAATATACCCTACCACAGTAAATGTGAGTAGTATGAACATGTACAATTAAGCAGATTAAATTCCCATAAAAATAAACATGATGAATAAGTACAAAACTGAGATGTCAAAACTTAGTGCCGATGAACATAATCAACCACCTTCGCCGGCAACATTTCAAACGGAATTTGATTCTTCTTAACCACGTGTGACGCCAAACAAGCAAGTTCCATTTTCTCACCAGAACAGAACGCCATCCTAAAGTCATCAGCCTCACCAGACGGCAACAAATCCAGAAACGTCTCCCCATTATGATTACTTGCACAAGTACGAGCTCCACTTGCAATCAGAGCTTCAAAATGCTGCTTATGTTTTATTTTACTTCTCATCATAGCTGCTAGATGCAGTGGAGTATTCCCATCTTCATCCCGACCATTAGGATCTGCACCAACCTTAAGCAGTTCTTGTATTAATGGAAGACATGCTAACTCATTCCGAGGGACGAGAGGATTATGCCCAATTGTCTTCATTTGGGCCATGATGAGATGAAGAGGTTGTCGACCAGATCCAATCCTCAAGTTCAAATTGACCAATTTGCGCAAAACATCACGGAATTTATCCATAAATCCTTCTATGTTAGTCGCCGTAAGCGCTAAGAAAGATGCAAGGTCTAACGTGTCAGCTAAAAGCTTGGTCAACTCTCGAAGGAGAATATGCGATTTGGTGCTGTTGGAATGGTCTGCCATATACTGTTTCCCCATAGATAAGTGATCAAACATTTTGGAAAAAACTATGAACATTCTATCGTAGGGTGTAAAACCATCGTTACGTACCCTACTAACTAGAAGCCTCGCCTTGCGGAAGCTTTTTCTAATATGGGGATCCAACAGTTGATTAATACGTTGCTGCGTGTCTAATGCGTAGAGACAAGACTCCATCGTCAATGGTCCACACAGCACACCATGCGTGGTGAATGGATGTCCAAAGCCTAACACTCGTTCCAATACCAAAAACGCCTGAAACATCATTGTTTCTTCGTTATGATAAAACGAACGCAATGTAGCTTCATCTTGGAACTCTTCTTGTTGTCCAAAGCTGAATATAGAAGGATCTCTTCGCTCTTTTGGTATCGGAGGTTCACTGTTTCGTTCCATTAGAGCTCGCACCCAGAAGCGGAATGTAGTCTCCTTGTCATCGCCACAACTTGTCACTAGGACGCAAGCACCGAAGATTTCTCTGATTTCTATTATTTGTTTAAGAGTAATGAGATCGGGTGTGTTGCATATTTTGGATATCAATATTGTGTTTTGTTTGAGTGCTGCTTGCAGCGGAGGAGTTACGCCATATATGTTTTTAGCGTTGATCGAAGCACCATGTTGAACCAACGCCATGAAGATGTTATCGATATCTTCGTACTCTGATTTGCAGCATTTGTGTAAAGCTGTGTTGCCGTTTCTTAGAGACTTCTTATGGACATCAGCGTTGGCAGAAAGAAGGTGGTTTACCAGATGGATATCTGCCTTCTTACAAGCGATCATAAGGCTAGTATTGCCACACCAGTTGGTATCGTCTATGTTAGCTCCATGGTCGAGCAAGCATTTAACAATACCTATGTTATTTTTGTGACATGCGATATGGAGGGGTGTTGTCTTATTCGTTTTTGTTGCTGCATTTACTTGTGCTCCGTGAGACAGCAACAGTTCCACTAGGTTAAGACGTCCGCGTGAAACGGCAAGATGTAAGGAAGTCATCTCTTCATCGTAGGAGTCACTCGCAAGTCTCACTCCCTCACATGTCTCATCGATATTCACAGTACACTCTTCCAATAAAAACTTTACCACTTTGTAGTGTCCTGCCTTGCAAGCGGTTAACAAAGCCGTGGCGGCGGTCTCAGAATGTTTTCTATTTGCCAAAGCAGATATTTCCTTCTTTGAGCAAATGCGCTTCAATTTTATCAGACCATTGACGTTTCCTTGAGCAACGGCTCGGTGAAATTCAATTGCGTTTTCCATGATATAAAAAATATTATAAATGACGTGTTTGCATATAACCTAGAAACAAAAAACAACGTAAAACAAAGGAAAACAAGTCGAAAACAATAAAACTTACGAAGCAAACAACAATACAACACAGGCAAATCACGTCAAAGATCTCACACTTAAATTAAAAGTTAATTGTTATTAAAAAGCAGACATGCTGTCAAAGCAGTTACTGAGTTGAAAGTAGAATGGTTCCGTTCAACCACTTTAAGCGCTTGAGCGGACAGCAGCAACAACATGAACGCGATTGCTTAGTGAAAGCGCTGGAACGCAGCTGCAAGCGAAAATACATGTGGCTACTGGCTAGGTATGACCCTTCAGCCACCACGGGCGCTTTATGCGCCGCGATGGCAGAGACTAATCTCGGTGCCGGTAGCGCAAGCGGCTTTGCTTGGCACTGGCTGAACGCAACCAATGCCATGCGATGCGCCAAAACAAACGAATGCAACCGCGGAGAACACCAAAACTAAAAATTGCCGCCGTTGGTAGGCAATCCAAAAGGTCACAGAAATATCACAAATAAGGGGTGTATTTTTTAGAGGTTTTTAAATTGAAATTAAACACACATTTTTATATTTATATTAATTTTTATATTAATTCCTTTTTATTTCAAAGATAATTGTTTGGAATTAACATTTCAGTATGATTTCGGGCATGTGGCTCTCACGACTGGTGCGTACACGGCGTAATCTAGAGGTCCAATTTTCACATACACTTTGCAGTACTTCAGGCTGTATTTCGGCAATCACGAGTCGAATGTTGGCTTCCAAGTACTCAAGTGTTTCGGGTTTATCGGCATAGACATGTGACTTTATATATCCCCAAAGAAAATAATCTACTGGCGTCAAGTCGCCATTAATAAATTGTAGAGGCGAAAACTTTAATTCGGCAACACTGTTCTCTGCTAGAGCCAATGTGATAGTTTCTCGGTAATTCATTATGAATAAACTGACGCCAGAGCAACGTTTCGAAAATTGTTTTTTTTTTTGCCTATATTTAATTTATAATTAAATAACGAAAAACATAACTGCGGTAGTAGGTTAAACCCCCATAATAAATGTTTTCTAGTCACAAATGATAACCACATCTCTCATCGTCTTTTTCAAACAAAAGTTTTTTATACAGGGTTTGTCAAAATTACCGGAACACCTAAATAATTCTCCAACCGTAAACAAATTCAACTAATTTTTCATATAAAAGTTTTTTGCTTTAAACAAGCTATCGCTTAAATATATTTTTAATCTACAGGTGTTCATTTTATTTAGTAAAAATTTTCTAACCTTTAGTTGCTTGTTCATATAGAACATCCTGTATATTATTACAATTTTTTAATACTAAGATTAATTCTAAGAATTTTTTGTAGGAATCGTTTTTTTTATAAAATACATTACTTTGAGTTATAACCAATTAATGAAAATTAGATAAAATTACCGGAATACCAAAATAGTAAGAAACCAATCGTAAGAAAAATCAAAAAAAAATCAAACAATAGTTTTTTTTAGCTTAAACAAGCTAGTTTATTCTGGAAATTTGGCAACCTTCCTACATTCTGTACACCCTGTATATTTTTACGTTTTTTAATTCTAAGATTAATTCTTAGAATTATTTGTAGAAATCACTTTTTTTTTAATAAATGCATCACTCTTTAGTTATAAGTAACTAATCAAAGCTATTGAACTTCAAATAAAGAATATTTTTCACAAATACATACACATTTATTTTAAATCATTGGCAGTTGAATTTAATTCTAATTCATGTTATTCATGTTATTATGTTATTTTTTTGTTTTTAGTTTGTTATCCGTTAATTATCAATTAATTGCATATAACTCAAAGATGATACATTTATAAAAAATCTGATGTGGCCAGGCACATGACTTTATCATACTATATATAAAATTAATAGTTTAGCTGCATGAGATTCTATTTTGATCGAGATCGGCTATGTCTGCATTAAAATAAAACTAGTAGAACTAGACAGATATGTCGAATAAAGCTGCGGTCGGATATTGTACTCCGCTGACACAGGGTACACTGTCCAAATGACACTTACGTGTTATTGGGTGTAAAAAGTGTACGATATACTATATCCGAACGCAGCTTATATTGACAGTAGGTTGTCAAAACATTTGCGTTTGACACTACGTACTGTCATTAGAATCATATCTGACTTATAATCTGACATATCCTGGCTACTAGTTTTAAAGGAGTACGACCGATCTCGATGAAATAGAATTTGCTCATGCAGCTTAACTATTGATTGTACCAAAAAATGTCATAGTGATAAATTATTCAGAATTTCATCTTCTTTAATTTATTATTTAACTATTTCGACGAAATTCCAGAAATGGCGGCTTATTTACAAAATGTTTCAAAAATGCTAAAACTAAACCTGCAGTTCCTTTGGACCATTTTCAACAGAAAGCCTTTCAGCTCTAAGTTTGGTTATGAAATTTGTAAATATGAAGTTTCGTCCCGATACCTTTAGTAGTTTCTCCGGCATCGTCGCCACAAAAACGGGTACACACATCCACACATACACACACACACACACACACACACACACACACACACACACACACACACACACACACACACACAGACATTTTTTTGTACCTTGGTCAAAAATGTTCAGGGGACGCAAAAAGACATATTTCCGCTAAAATCTCAAAATTTTTTTTTGGCACGATTACAATACTTTACATACTGCGTATGATAAAGTAAAAAATATATTCCTACAAATAACTCTTAGAATTAATCTGAGAATTAAAAAATTTAAAAATATGCGGTGTTCTATTAGAGAAGGAAAAGTTTACAGCGTTTCCATAATAAAATTGAACAGCCTGTATATTAAGAATATATTTAGACAATAGCTTGTTTAAAATAAAAAACAACTTTTTTTTAAATTTTATACAGAAGAATTATTTTGGTGTTAATTTTGAGTAATTTTGATTAATAGCTTATAACTAAAAAAAATGCAGTTTATAAAAAAATATTTCTACAAAAAATTCTATGAATTAATCTTAAAATTAAAATATTTAAAAATACAGGAATATGGAAAAGGAAAGGTTACCTAATTTCCCGAATAAAATGACCTCCGTCCTCCCGGTATATTGCAAATATGTTTAGACGATAGCTTGTTTAAAACCAAAAGACTTCTTTTAAGGCAATTTTTAATATGTAATACATTTCTATTAGTTATTCCCATAGTTTACTGCCGCATTCTCTGTAGAATATGCACTCATATTATCAACTTTCATTCTATGATCATCGAGGCAGGACACAATCTTCTGTGTTCAGTGGCGTAGCGAGCGACACTGGCGCCCGGGGCACGCTACTATTTTAACACTACCCCCAACAGAAGAGAAGTGTTATTAACACTTTGTTCAACAGAGCCGAGAAGGTATGCGACTCTAGCACCTTGCACGACGAACGGAAACACTTGGAGTGGGCCCTACGCCAGAATGGATACACCAAGTCTGACATACGGGGTGTCACACAAAGAAAACCGCAAGTCTCAGAGGAACCGCAAGAGTCAAAGGGGTTCGCTTGCTTACCATACGTAAGTGGGGTATCAGAGAGAATCGGTAGAGTACTGAAGAAATCGGGTATCACGGTAAGGTACAGAGCACCAGCTAAGGTAAAGGATCTTTTGCCTAACCCAAAGGATATCACACCACTCCTGAAGAACGAAGGGGTATACAAGATAACATGTGAGTGCGGAACATGCTATGTAGGACAGACAGGACGAAGCATCGAATGTCGAATCAAGGAGCACAGTAGGGACACCCGGCTAGGCAAGATCCAACAGTCCGCTGTTGCTCAACACTGCCACGAGTCGGGACACACAATGGATTTCGATGACGCGAAGATGTTGGCAAGGGTGGGTAATTATCATCGAAGGCTTATTAGAGAAGCCATCGAAATTTACAAACATCCTGACAACATCAATCGCGAGGACGGTACTGACATTAGTAGGGTCTGGAAATCGATCCTAACGCGGTCAGGTGGAAAAACGCATGGAGCGGTAGCGCCAGATGTGCGCAGTGAGGTGTAAATTCAGGTATATAAGGGAGACTTTCTTGGTAGGTCTTCAGTATTCAATTAGCTTTGAAGAAGCGAGCAACATGGCTCGCGAAACGTCAGCATTAACAAATCTTGACACACGGCATAACCCGGAAGCAGTTTATTTTCTAGTTGAGACGAACCTTGTACCCTTCTTATACGGTACCGTTGCGCGCCGTTCGGAAACACGGGTATTCCCCGGCAGAATACCCGTACAGTCGGTCCAAGCCCTGGATACTTTTATTATTATTCATTCATGTATACATAGTCATTCGTAGCTCACATTTATTACTGTTCAGATAGTATTCTTAGTGTGTGTATAGTTCTCCTTAGACGTTATAACGATTAAGAGTAGTGCTATTGGAAAAGGCTGTTACACTTTTTTGCAAACTGCAAACAATATAGTAATAAAGTTTGAACAGTGTCTGTTTCTTCAATAATTTTATTCAATACTGTTAACAATTTGCAATCTTTCAACTCAGACCAGTCAAAGGGAGACCATTTGGCGCCCCTTTGCAAGCGGCGCCCGGGGCATGATACCCCCCTTGCCCCCCTCGCTTCGCCACTGTCTGTGTTATTGCATTAGATCAGTGTCCGTTCGTTTAATACAATTTTAAACGTGTACGGCTACCGAATAGTTTGTTGTCTTTACTGCCTGCCCATGCTCTCGAAAAAAGAAATTAAATTGTTGTGGAGAGTGTGTATTAACACTGTGTAATAAGGTGCTTCTACTACTTTTGCCAAAACTTATTTTTTGAAGGGAAATTGCTTTAAGCGGTTGTATGATTAGAATATCAATTAAATTACAGTTCGAATACAACTACCTTCATATTTAAAAAAAATATATTTAGGGATCGCTAGAGGCCGTCAAAGTTAAGAACAAAAATATAAATAATAATTTTCGACATATGTACATTTGTATAAAACTAAATTGGTGTGCGCAGAACTACGGTTTCGGACTTGCATTAGACGAGTGTCCGCAGAACTACGGTTTCGGATTTGCATAGACGATTTCAAAACGTCTCACTATGGTCCCAAATGCACATTTAACGCGAATTAATTCATATTTCTGAAATCTGCAAAAGCAAAAAAAAAACCATACAGGTTTACAGTTAAATATCTGAACTATAATAACACGAGACAATTATCTGGCAAAAGTTAGTATT
This sequence comes from Aphodius sticticus, assembly GCA_963966075.1. NCBI lineage: Eukaryota > Metazoa > Arthropoda > Insecta > Coleoptera > Scarabaeidae > Aphodius > Aphodius sticticus. Next base: position 38,988,826 of record OZ014510.1, on the reverse strand, counting down.
TTTGGAATATGACAGCACCAAACTTGGAAAACTGCGCGCCGCTCATTTTATAGTAAAATAATGGGTTATATATTCACTTGCGATTTTTTGTTTACCATATGGTTTTATTTATTTCTACTATCCATTAGTAATTGGATTAGACTATTTACATTAGGTCTACGACAAAAAACGGTTAGTTCCTATTACATATTATAAGTTACATCTCGTAATATAGACCGTTTTTTATTTTGTGAAAACCGTAAAAAATGAAGGTTTTAAAAAATTTCAGGCGAGTGCATGCTTTAAAAAGTATATTAGTTCGTAATACTAACATTGTTCTTTCATGATCAAAAAAAAATTAGTCCCCGGATAGCCCAAAACCCCAAAAACCATATTTGCATAAAACGCTGTTGAGCATATTTCTCGAGGTCGCAACCACTCTTGCATCTGTTGTTTCAGTAATTCGTAATTATTATTATTATTTCGTAGATTATGGAGTTACCGGTTCAAATGTTACCGGTAAAACCCGTTTTCAGGCGGAACCAGTTTTACCTAGGCCAAACTAGTTCGGCCGAAGAGCGGTAAGCACAACTAGTTTATCCTAAGCCTAACTAGTTTAACCTTGTTTGTAAAGGCATACTTCAGGTCAAACTGGTATGTCCTAGGCCAAACTGATTTTAATTAACGGTTTTGAAGTGTACCATAATTTTTACCCGCGTTTTCTAAGGGTCGTGTTTTTGAAGCGCGTGTTTTGTGACGCACGTGTTCTCAAACGCGCGTATTTTCTGACGCGTGTGTTCTGACGCGCGTGTTTTTCTGAAGTATAAAGACGCACGTGTTTTTTACGCGCGTTTTCTGTGTCGCGTGTTTTCTGACAAGCGTGTTTCATGAAACGTTTGCTTTACGACGCGCGTGTTTTTCCGCGCGTTTCTTCAAGCGCGTTTTCTGGCGGGGGTGTTTTTTGAAGTGTTTTTATCCTAGTCAAGAAAACACGCGCGTCAAAAAACTCGCGCGATATAAGACACGCCCTTCAGAAACACGCACGTCATAAAACATCCACTGGAGAAAACGCGCATTTCTAAACCGTTAATCGAAATCAGTTTAGCCTAGGCCATACCAGTTTGCCCTGAACTATGCGTTTACATAACAGGTTAAACTAGTTTGGCCTAGGATAAAGTAGTTAATGCCTAACATGCTTCGGCCGATCAGATCCGATCATATCGGAATTAAGTTTGCAAAGAAAATGTAGCAAAAAGGAACTGGAGGTGGATTCGATTAATTTGCTCAAAGCGCCAGATATTCAGTTACATAAAAGTGTATGATGATATTTTGAATAACTTTGTTTATTTCACATTCGAATGTATTCTCTTAATAAATTAAATATCTGCGTTCTCTTAACCAAATTTTAAAAACGGTATTATATTTAAATTTAATTTTGGACAGGTGGCAACCATATAATATGATACGATGAAAACCTTCGCAAAAAGCTTTCGTTTGATACCGATTTTGTTATATCATTTAATACTTTGACGGTAATTGAAACTTTTCGGACTTTCGGGACCATATTTTGGGTTATATCTCCGGAAGTGGTTGAGATATCAAAATTAAGTATAGCCACAAGTAATTCACTCCTAAAAAGGCATACTGTGTTAAAATTTGGGAACAATCGGTCAAGGATTTTCCAAATTATGGATTTATTCGTGTTAAATGTGCAATTGGGACCACCGTGCGTCTGTGTAAAAATCCAAACTATTGTTGTTAATGGTTTGTTTAGGTATACAGGGTATTCCACGACGAGCTGCCATTAGAAGTATATGGAGAACCAGATAAAATGAGAGATTGAAAATTTGTGGACTTATATTTTTGGACACGATCGTCTCAACTAAAATATTTTGATTTTTAGTTTACTTCCGGTTACACCGGAAATGGTGTCAACTTTTATAATTCAAATGGAACACCCTGTATTTTACAGAATTTTTGAAATCTACATAAAATTTTAGATCAATTTTATGTTACATTCCCTATACCTAACTTGCGTCATTTTTGTGATATTCAATTTTTCACAACAATTTTGCCGGACAACTTTTTGCCAGCAGCCACAGGGGATAAGTAATAAGTAATTAAAAGTAACCGTGCAGCAGTCATTTTTCAATGAAAAAAATGAATATACAAAAATGACACATGTTAGGTATAGGGAATGTAACATAAAATTGATCTAAAATTTAAAAAAGATTTCAAAAATGCGATCAAAACAAGGGTATTCCATTTGAAATATAAAAGTTGACATCATTTCCGGTGTAACCGGAAGTAACCGAAAACTCAATACATTTTAGTTGTGACGATCGTATTCAACAATACAAGTCCACAAATTTTCAATCTCTCATTTCATGTGGTTCTCCATATATTTCTAATGGCAGCTAGTCGTGGGAGACCCTGTATACTATGCAGGTGACAATAGGGTATTCAGGTCATGTCAAAATTTAAGCAGATATTCGGTTTAACCTATTGTACACTTTATGAGGATTTATAAAGTTAAGCTATGAGCTTGTTGATTTAGTTTTTCTATGAGATAATTGCAATTAAAAGTGCATTTCGGTTGAATTCACCGACCACCCTCGGAAATACACGATGATTACCGATCCCTAGTAGCGGTGGCAACAGCGGACAGCTCTCGAACAGCTGATCGGCCATGTTGACGGTTGGAGACCCTGTTGTTTGACAACGAATAAAGGTAACTTTTTTGAGAGATGATTTGATCATTGAAACTTGAAGCTAAACATCTCTCATCTCGCTAGTCGGCAATGTAAAGAAAATCTTATCAGCAGTTACTGTTCTACTGCTGTTACAGCCCGGCACAGAACAATGTCGGCGTTGGAGTTTATACATTTTGAACAAGTGTTTGATATAACCTCAATAACCAAAGCAGGTGTCAACAAACGAGCGATTCTAAACGTTTACACAACAGAAGACAAAAATTTACTACGTGCACCCTAGATATAGCAACGTTGTCAAGTCGCTCACTTTGAACGGTCTTTGTGACGTCACAAAGACCAATCCTAATTCAAACTTCAAACAACGATTTCTCTTAATTTAAAACAATGTTTGATATTTTACTTGTGAAGTAGCAAACAGTAGCAGCCATACTTTGTAAAAAATGACAATTTCAAAAACACCGGAATACCCTATTGAAATATGCTACAGATGCCCCTAGTGTTACCTCAATGAGAGGTAACATCTGTGGCAACCGAGAAGTTTGTATAGGCTTTCCATTGTGTTTAAGGTCAGGTAAAACCGATTCTATTGCTTTTGTTCCTAACACATTTTCTGCCAAACGCGAAGACGTAGCCTGTCCAGAGTGAATTTGTTTTGATAAAGGAGGTTCGTAAACCACTACCACATTTAATTTCATACTACAATAAGTAGGTATACTTATAAACATATCGGTGCTTAACTGGGTGATAAACAAGAGCTAACTCAGAAATTGCAACTCGTGGATTTTCCCCGAAATCTTTCTTTGTAAAGAATTTTGTTAGCAACCGTTTACTGAGCACTGCTTGCTCGGTAGAATTCGCCCTAGGCAAAAGATCGAGGATTACCTACCTTTTGTTAACCCGGAGAAGATAACAGGGCGACCATTCTCCGGGCGACGGGGCCCGGAGAATGGTCGCTAAACCCAAAGTTACGATCGATGTTCGTTTATTTTTAATTTTGCCTGTTTCCTTGTTGCTACTCTTATAATTTAAAGACTAATTTAGTGACAATGGCTAATGACTTAATATTATATGTAAATTTCGTTTTAATTTCGTAAGTGTTAATACTATGTTATATTAATACTAAATAATAAAAAATAAATAAATAGTTAATAAAGGAAAAAATGATTACTTTTATTTTTTTTTCATACCCCATATATACAGGGCCGGCGGGAGGCGTGTTTGAACTGTGCAGTATATCAATGTAGGATTAAATTTTGTTAAATTTTTTGTTGTCTCCTGATAAATAGACAACTTATCGTCTTTTGCTATAATAATTAATATTAGGTTAAACTATTATATGTATAAAATAGTAATTAATAGATTAAAAAAAGCGTATACAGAGGAATTTTAATTAAGTGGAATTGCTGTATTGCTAGACTTCGCCCAATAAAGACTGTTTACTATTGCTATTATATTTTATTTTTACTTTGTCATACGCAGTATGTAAAGTATTGTAATCATGCCAAAAAATTTTTTTGAGATTTTAGCGGAAATATATCTTTTTGGGTCCCCTGAACATTTTTGACCAAGGTACAAAAAAATGTCTGTGTGTGTGTATGTGTGTGTGTGTACACGTTTTTGTGGCAACGATTCAGAGAAACTACTAAAGGTATCGGGACAAAACTTCATATTTAGAAGTTTCATAACCAAACTTAGAGCTGAAAAGCTTTCTGTTGAAGAGGGTCCAAAGGAACTGGTGGTTTACTCTTAGCATTTTTCGAAGATTTTGTAAATGAGCCGCTATTTGTGTAATGTCGTCAAAATAGTTAAATAATAAATTAAAGAAGAGGAAATTTTCTATAATATATGTATATGACATTTTTTGTTAGAATTTATAGTTTAGCTGCATGAGCAAATTCTATTTCATCGAGATCGGTCGTACTGCTTTAAAACTAGTAGCCAGGATATGTCAGATTTTTTGATTCTAATGACAGTAGCTAGTGTCAAACGCTGTTTTGCAAAATGTTTTGAAAATACTACTGTCAATATAGGCTGCGTTCGGATATTGAACACCGTTACACTTTTTACACCCACTAACACGTAAGTGTCATTTGGACGGTGTACCCGGTGTCAACGGAGTACAATATCCGAACGCAGCTTTAATCGAGATATCTGTCTAGTTCTACTAGTTTTATTTTAATGCAGACATAGCCGATCTCGATCAAATAGAATCTCATGCAGCTAAACTATTAATTTTATATATAGTATGATAAAGTCATGTACCTGGCCACATCAGATTTTTTTTTGCAATAAGCAAAGCCCATGTCTTCCCATCGTCATATCGACTTAAAATTTTGAGGGAATTAGTTTTTCAGTATGTAGAATAAAGTAAACGGGTAGCATGAACATAATTTTGGAAATACTAAACATGCGAGCGTGCGTAGAGTAATGCAGAAAATATTATGTTCCTAGTCTCAGCGGTCAGAATTGACAGATAATGAATCGGGACAAGCAGTTTTATAGATTTAGATATTTTTAATCTACACAAACACGCCAGGTTTTTTAAAATTACAAATGATTGCAATTTTAGTAGATGTACTACATTTGTTGGCGCTCACTGCAGTTGACTTTAATGAGTCACAGTTTTATTCACTCACAGCATAACACACATTAGTCTTAGCTAATACCACTAGTACTGACGTACTGAAACAAACGATTATGTAAGTTTTTTCACTTTATTGTACAAACAAAATCTACAATGGGGTATACCATTATAAACCAAAAAATTGTACACCAAACTTCAATAAAAATAAACAAGACGAACGTAGTACCTACATTAGGGTGGTCCACAAAACGGACTTTTCGCTAGAGGGCAACGATCCCCCCAATCTGTTCCTTTTACAGAAAAAAAATCCCCCCAAATTTGAGAAAAATCGGTTAACGTTAACACGTACCACCGAGCACCTCAAACTTCCCATTTAAAATACATTGCAAAAATGGATATTTTTTTCCTTATTTTTTCACGTTTCGAATTTAGAAGAAAAGTTGCGGGAGATTATCAGAAATTGTTCAGAACTGCCCAAGGAACAAATCCACAACCACTATTTTGTTGTTCACCACCCCCTACCCTCCCCATAGTACCCTAAATATGAGACAAGAGTTTCTCAAAATTTACAATTTTACAATGTTACGTGTTTTATTATTGTTTTTGGCAGAAGTGATTGTTATTGGATTATTGACATATTTTTTGTCATTTATTAACTAATTTGAAATTGTTTAAACAATTAGCATTTGTGTAAACAAAAATATACGATGATACGAACATGTTTCCATTTTTTTGCGAAGTTATTAAATTATTGGTTTTTTGTCATTTATTAACTAATTAGCAATTGTTTAAACAAATAGATACCATTTGTTTAAACAAATATATACAACGGACATATTTTCTATTTTTTAAAGGAAATATTATTAGGAGCATTTTTGGTCATTTACTAACTAATTTGGAATTGTTTAAACAAATACCATTTGTTTACAAAAATATACAATGCTACGGACATATTTTTCTTTTTTCTTGAGAAATTATTATTAGATTGTTGGCATTGTCTGTCATTAATTAACTCGTTTGCTATTGTATAAATAAATACCATTTGTTGGAACAAAAATATACAAATCTTTTTGGTAAAAATTATTATTGTATTTCTTGTCTTTTTTTTCTTGCCAAATTTGTAATTATAATTTTCAATTATACCCTATAATAATAATTAATGTTGAAACCACAATACTTGTTTGACCGATATCGTAAACCCTCCAAAATTACAGAAAAGACCAGAACTCCTGTAATAATTTTTGTCAAGAAATACGTACTAACAATTGCACATTAACTAACAAATTACAAAAAAGATGCCTACAATATAACAATAATAATTTCTACAAAAGGAAAAACAAAACAAAATATTTGTTTAAAAAAATGGAACTTGTAAAGAATTGAAAATTCGTTAATAAATGACAAAAGAATGCCGATAATTTAATAATAGTTTCTACAATAAATATAAAAAATATGTCCGTAACATAGTATATATTTGTTTAAACAAATAGTATTTGGTTAAACAATTACAAATTAGTTAATAAATGTCATAAAACTACCAATAATCTAATAATAATTTATGCAAAAAAAATTAGAAAATTATGCCCATTACAATATTATATATATTTGTTTAAACAATTGGTACATGTTTAAAGAATTGCAAATTCGTTAATAAATGACAAAAAATGCCAATAATTTAATACTTAGTAGTTGCTACAATAAATATAACAAATATGTCCGTAACAATGTATAAATTTGTTTAAACAAATAGTGTTTGTTTAAACAATTACAAATTAGTTAATAAATAAAAAAAAACTCCATCAATCTAATAATTTCTGCAGAATTAGAAAAATATGTGCGTAACAACATATATTTTTGTTTAAATAATTAATGCAATATGCGAACGCAGCTTATATTGACAGAAGTTATTGTCAAAACATTAGCGTTTGACACCAAGACTACCTACTGTCATTAGAATCAAAAAATCTGACAAATCCTGGCTACTAGTTTTCATGCAGTACGACCGATCTCGTAGAAATATAATTTGCTCATGCAGCTAAACTATTGATTGTACCAAAAAATGTCATAGTGATAAATTATTCAGAATTTCCCCATCTTTAATTTATTATTTAACTATTTCGACGAAATTCCAGAAATGGCGGCTTATTTGCAAAATCTTTCAAAAATGCTGAGATTAAACCTCCAGTTCCTTTGGACCCTCTTCAACAGAAACCTTTTCAGCTCTAAGTTTGGTTATGAAACTTCTAAATATGAAGTTTCGTCCCGATACCTTTAGTAGTTTCTCCAGAATCGTCGCCACAAAAAACGGGTACACACACACATACACACACAGACACACGCACACACACACACACAGACATTTTTTTGTACCTTGGTCAAAAATGTTCAGGGGACCCAAAAAGACGCTTAAATCTCAAATTTTTTTTTTGGTACGATTACAATACTTTACATACTGCGTATGATAAAGTAAAAAGATTTTGCAAGGTATAAATTTGGACCACCCTAACCTACATGCTTTTTGGGGATGGAATTATCAACAGGCAATGGCACAGTCCACCCCCTTCTCTTTAATTCCCCTCCATATTTTTCTCGCTCAGTGTAGTTAATTTCAATGCCCAATGGACCATACTTACGTTTCCTTACTGCACTACCCATATTATTTGAAACTAATATCTACTACTTGCATACAGTGAAACCAATTATTATGTAGAATAATACACTTTCATTTTCTTATACAAACAACATCTACAATAGAGATATACCATTAACAAATAAAAAAGCACAATTAAGAACAACTAATTCGCCTGAAAGTAAACATGATCAACATACTATAAAACAGAGATGTCCACACTTAGTGCCGATGAACATAATCAACAACCTTCACAGACAACATATCAAACCGAATTTTTTCTCTTTTTTTTTCCTCCACACTTTTCACGCTCAGTGTAGTTAACTTTAATGGGTCATACTTACTTTGACTTACGGCACTACACATATTTGAAATTAATATCTACTAACTACATGCATACAATTGAAACCAATTATCATATCAATTAGGTAACTTTTATTTTCTTATTAGACACACAATATCTACAATACAGAAACACGTAATTTATATACAAATGAACACGATAACAGAACAGAAAACTATGCGATCGCCAAACCATTGAGATGTACACTTAGTGCTCATGAATAAAATCAACAACCTTCGCCGGCAACGTTTCAAACGAAATTTTGTTCTTCTTAATCACGCGCGTAGCCAAGCAAGCAAGTTCCATTTTCTCACCAGAACACAACGCCATCCTGAAGACATCAGCCTTACCAGCTGCCGTCAACAAATCCAGAAACGTCTCCCCATTATGATTGCTAGCACACGTACGAGCTCCACTTGCGATCAAAACTTCAATATGCTCCATGCTTTTCGTTTCACTTCTCACCATAGCCGCTAGATGCAGTGGTGTATTCCCGTCTTCATCCCGAACATTGGGATTTGCTCCAACCTTAAGCAGTTCTTTTATCAATGGAAGACATTCCAACTCAATCCACGGGACGCGAGGATTATACATAACTGCTTCCGTTTGGCTAATGGTAAGATGCAAAGGATGTCGATCAGATGCAACCCGCATCTTCAAATTTAGTAATTTGCGCAAAACGTCATGGAATTTATCCACAAATTCGTCCATATCGTTTATCATACGCGCTAAGGAAGACCCAAGCTGCAAAGTTTCACCTAAAAGCTCGGTCAACTCTCGAAGGAGGATATGCGCATTGGTGCTGTTGAAATTCTCTTCTAAATACCGCTTCCCCATGGATAAGTGATCAACCACTTTGGAAAAAAATAGTAAAATTCTTTCGTGGAGCATCCAACCATTGTTAATCGCGTTAGAAACTACAATCATTGTCAAACTCACGGTTTTTCTAATATGAGGATCCAACGGTTGAATATATCGTTCCTGCATCTCTAATGCGTAGAGACAATACTCAATTGACAATGGTTCCCATAGCGCACAATGCGTGGTGAATGGATGCCCTAAGCCTAGCAGTCGTTCCAACATGAAATACGCGTGAACCATCATTGTTTCTACGTCTTGATAAAGCGAACGCAATGTAGCTTCATCTTGAAACTCGAATACAGAAGAATCTCTTCCCTCTTTTGGTATCGGATGTTCACTGTTACGTTGCATTACAGCTTCCAACCAGAAGTGGAAAGTAGTCTCCTTGGCATCGCCAAAACTTGTCAGTAGGACGCTAGCACCGAAGATTTCATTGATTTCTATTATTTGTTTACGAGTTAGGAGATAGGGTATGGTGCAGTATATACTGGTTATCAATATCGTGTTTCCTGTGAGTGCTGCTTGAACTAAAGGAGTTATGCCATATTTGTTCTCAGCGTTGATAGAAGCGCCATGTTCAACCAATGCCATGAAGATGTCATCGATATCATCGGACTCTGATTTAGAGCAGTTGTGAAGAGCTGTGTCGCCGTTTCTTAGAGACTTCTTATGGACATCAGCGTTGGCAGAAAGAAGGAGGTCTACCACATGGATATCTTCCTGCTTACAAGCGATCATAAGGCTAGTGATGCCACACCAGTTGGTATCATCGATGTTGGCTCCATGGTCGAGCAAGCATTTAACAATATGTATGTTCTTCTTGTTACATGCGATGTGAAGAGGTGTAGTCTTATTCGTTTTAGTTGCAGTGTTTACCTGTGCACCGTGGGACAGCAATACATTCACTATGTTGAGATGGCCGTGTAACACAGCAAGATGTAATGAAGTCATCTCTTCATCATAGACGTCGCGCGGAAGTCCCACTCGCTCACATGTTTCCTCGGTGTTCACATTGCAGTCATCTAACAGGAACTTCACCACTTCGTAGTTGCCTTCCATGCATGATGTTAACAAAGCTGTCTTACCAAAATTTCTTCTGTTTGCCATTGCAGATATTTCTTCTTTTGAGTGGGTGCGTTTGAAATTGATTAGAGCATTGACGTCTCCCTCAGTTACAGCTTGGTCAAACTTATTCACGTATTCCATTATACAAGAAATATACACTTCTAAACGTAACAACCTTCTTGCACGAGATCGAATAAGCAACTGAAGTAAACGCAGGTACGTCTAGGGAACAGTAACAGCGAACGAACATAAAAGAAATAATACGGCATTATGGGGTAGGTAAAAGGTAACTTAACATCGGCAGGTAGAATGGCTTTCAGATGTTTTCGCGTAGAGTTGTAACTATGGGGGAGGCCTTTATATAGGTAGATTTGCTGAATGGTACATTTTAGCTTTAAGGCTAAATATTCAAATTATTTCGCTAGTCCCATATCCGTTGTTATTTGTACTATGGTACCTATTGAACAACATTTTTGAAAAACAGTTTGGGGTCACTATTGTGTTTAAAAATTAGCATTTGTTTACAAAATAAAATATCAATTAGTCATGTTAAGTAACTTACATATCCTAATAATTATACACTTACAATATTGATTAATTTGTCAACAACCAGTCTTTCAAGGCAACAGATATTCAGTGAGAACTGGCAAGTATTTTAGAGTTTTTAGCACCTTCTAAGCATGGTAAAAATATGGCCTGATAGAGCCAAATTACCAAAAATAACTCCAAAACTGTAATAATACTAATAATATAATACAATGAGCAGGATGAATTGGTACGAGGTCGTATTAAATCCAGAAAGTTCCAAAAAGAAAATTTTATTTTACAATTGTTTTAATTTTGGTTCATTTAGGTCAATATGTTGCATGTCCTCAAAATGATTAAAAGCGCGTTTTTTGCATTTTGTGCATTGTTTTTTTTGCTCACAAGACAAGCATAACCGAATCAGATGTCATTCTACTACCAAATCAAAAGCAGTGCATATTTTTGTTGTTTAGTGTATCATTTATATGCAAATTTTGTTGTAATATGAAGGGAACGAAAATCTGCTGATCTAAAAAGCACCAATAAAAAGAGAACAGTCAAATTCGGATGTTAGCCCAATATTATTAACCCAATATTTTGCTTCTATTCCCCTGCGTTAAACGACATTTCCACGCTACGATTTTCAGCAAGATATCAAGTATGTCGTGTAATTGTAAACGGAAAAATGTTTTCTATCGAATAATCACCCATGAAGTATACGAAAAAAATGACCCATTGGTCAAAAACCAATTAAATCTCGCTAGACGGCACAAGTAATATAAAATCGGCCTAGTTACTTACTGTTCTTTTGACAATTTTCGACTATTTTCACTAATTTATACCCACCTAGAGTAATAAACAAAAAGTTATTTTTTTGTTGTCTAAGGGTGGATCTATCAATGCAACGTTAAAACATTAACTACGGGTTTAATTTAGGTTAACTCTTTGAGTTTACGGGTTCATCAATGGTCGGGTTATCCCTAACTACCACTTAAATCGTGGTTAACTCCTAGTCTACGGTGGCGCGCGCATACAGTCTGCGCGTTGAATTGCGCTGTGTTTTCCTAACCTAACGTAAAACGTTGTGAGATTTTCTTTTGGATGATCCTTGTCGATTCGATGATGGTGAAGAAATCAGCGATTTCGACTATCCAAAGAAACTTTGCTTGTACGATTGATACAATGTCAATGTCCATCATATATGTAAATTCAGTTTTTATTTGTATGTTTTTGTGTGTTAAATGGTGTTTCTTTTTTAGATATCATTCTGTTTCCCCTATTACAAACCTCTGCTAACTCTCCGAGTCTACACTACAGTGGGTTTTAAGTAGCAGTTCCTCGTGTAATACTGACAATAGACCGTACAAACAAAGGTACACAATCTCCAGGTATGCAATACAAACACGTATATAGTTTTTACTTTTATTAAATTACATTTATTATAGGACCTGACAGAAGCTGAGATTTTTAGAAACGGTAGCTTCAACTCGCTAAACACCCCGACTGTGCTTTCGTCTAACCTAAATCCAAACAGAATGATTACGAAACATGAATTTGCATTGTAGTATTGTTCTACGGGGTCTTAAAACACAAATTTCCTGTTTTGCATTGAGCTTACGCCTGATACTACAGATTTGGTAGCAACTCTTGCAACATCGGTTGGGCATACCATTGCCTGCGACGAAATGAAGCAGTTTCTCCGCAAGATCTGTATGTTGCCGTTGTATCACATGAAGCGGAGTGGACTGGCATAGTACCTATACGATATAATTATTGTAATGCTAGGGCACAGATATTGGCCAAATATTTTCACACACTATACAATAACCAAATTTTCAGTTATAAATAAGTCTTGTGGTGTTTTATTTTTTATAAAGTAACCTTCGTCGGTAAGTATTTGGTACACGATGTGCTCTGCCACTTAATTGATATCCAACACTATTGAACACGGATGAGTAACGGTGAGTATTAATTGCAAATACAGAAAACTTGATAATCCGGACTAACCTGTAGTCTAACTAATCAAATACTGTGAAAACATAAATGATCGATTTTGTTAAATTTTATTCTTCGAAGATCTTTTGCCAATTCTTATTGCGGTTTGCCACGTAAGTTTAGATCAAAATAAACACAAGGTTAGGTATATTGTTATAATAAACAAAATATAATTAATACTTTATTCCTTCACAAAATACATTGAATAATATGCAATAAATCAAATTAATTAAGTCAAAGTAGGTACTGTCAAAGTAGGTCAGTGTGGTAACTAACTGTGCCTAACTAGAAGTTTAGACTGCATTGAAAGACCCGACATTTTGATAACTAGGAGTTAACGTAAACTACCAGTTTGTTAACTATAAGATTTAACCTTGCATTGATAGATCCACCCTTAGTGATAAAAATTGACGATTGATTCGCCTGTGTTCAGAATATCATCCTGATTAAAATACCACACAAATAGTATAGGGCTATTTAAAATTTCAGTGATGACGTCTTTTCCGGAAAAATTAGAGTATCCCTGGCGTACCTATGGCGTACCAATGGGTCACAATATTACCAAAAAAAATATTCAAATAGAAGTTTTTATTTCATCACAATCTAAAAGATTCAATATTAATAGCGACTTTGGGATTTTAACGGATTCTTGGAAAAATTATAACAATTATACTTACTATTACTATTTATTATTGTTCCTACTAAGTTAACTAAGTAGTACGTGTTATATATAAATTTCATTTTAATTTGGTAAGTGTTGTAATTTAGTTGTAATTAGTAAGTTTATGTGCGAGACTAAATAACATAAGTAATTAAATAGTTAATAAAGGAACAAATTATTACTTTTATTTTTTGCTTTTTTCCTTATATCAATGTGAGATTAAATTTTGTTCAAACAATTTTTTTGTCTACTGATAAATAGACAACATATTCTTTTTTGCTATAATAATTAATATTAGGTTGAAGTATTATTTAAAATAATAATTAATGTATCAAAAATGCGTATATAGGGAAACTTTAATTAAGAGGAATTTAGTAAATCAAATTCAATGTTCATTAAGGCGATGTTATTTAGGCGATCTTGTCCCCATTAATAACATTACAAGGTGTACAAAACGTAACGAAAAATGAAATACCTCGTCCTCTGATAAATTCATAAGAAAAACAATCAAATTAAAGTTCTAGCCTTGATTATATATACAATATAGATGGTTAGAGCGGGGGTAGTTGGGGCCTTAACATCCAGAGGGCCGGACCTTTGGCAAGATTCATTCATAAATTAAAATTGGCGGGTAAATCTTTACGTCCGCAGCGCATTCCATAGTAATTGATGGGTTGCCTATAGCCTACTTAACAAATATGTGCATAATATGTGTTTTCTCCCGTCTAGTCGTGATGAGAATATCGATCCACCAGATTTGTTTTCTCCGTCTTTTATAAGCGCGCGTTCTTTCTCCTTTTTTTTTCTGTTATCCTCGTTATTTCGTATAAAATGTTACCTACTTGATTTGTCGTCGGTCGATGGACCCTCGGACCGGCGAGAGGCCGCGGATTTTTGAAATTCGCGCGTATTCTTGCGGCGGCGGAAAGCGTTCTTAACTTCTAACCTATAAAAAAAGCTTTCTTGTTATTGTAATGCGATTACAGGTAAGTTCATATTTATTTATTTATTTTATTCTTGATATTTATATTCGTAGTGCATTTTACAGTACAACTTGAAAATTAGAAGTTGTTCGTACTTTTTGTTTGCAAATATATACGGCAAATACAAAGGGAACCTGGGTATACCGGGAACCTGATACTCCATCATTACGAATGTTTACAATTCCTGTTAAAGATGAAAATTGTTACGAATGGGTGATTATTAACTCCGGTAGTACACATTTTTGCAGTTTTCTAAGCCAATTCTTGATTTGAATACTTATCTCAATTATGCAACATATAACACGTAGTATAGGATATACACGGTGATCTATGACTTATGCCAAAACACAAATTATAGAGGATGTCATTTTGAGTAAACTGCTTTCGATGTCACACACCGATGCAATATACATATATTTATATAAAAGTATAGTGAAAAAACATGATGGTGTACTCCTGCGTGCTCCAGTCGTCAAACAAAACCAGCTTTTATTACAACTAATGTCCGATCAGTCTTGGTTGACCAGTTATAGCAATTTTGAATTTGTTTAATTGTTTGGCTGCCTACGCGCACCACTTGAAGAAGCGTTGATTCAAGAATATTATTGATAAACATATTCGTGCAAAGTTTAAGGTTTACTGTAAGACCCTTTTGTTATTTATAAGTTTTGACATTTAATTCTCAACTTTGAAATTGTTGATTATTATGTTATCTATGAAAAAAGGTTCAAGCTGTGTCAGTTTACCTTATATTCTGAAAGTTTTTCTTATAGACGATTATAAAGTGATGACAACATCTATTTATATACCTTATGTAAATAAAAAAAGGAATTAAAAATGGAACTGTTTAGCAAACACCGATTGGATATGTGTATAATATAATATGAAAAATAATAATAAATAATATAAGATAGGTAAACCATTTTGCTCAAAATAAAGTCTCCTACCATGAGGTTTTTGATATTATACAATATGCATGGTGCGTTAAAGGAATTCAATAAGATTGTTATCTGAAATTAGAACATAATTTTTAATACACATCAGACATCACCAGCTGTCTGCTAAATTTTTTATAGTAGTTTTCTATTTGTTTTTATGGTATGAATTCATAAATAAAACTACAATTCAACACTATCCTAAATTCTTGATTTATGAGTTATGACCAATCAACTCTAAAGTAAATGAATCGCTTAAAAGGGACTAACTACATAGGAAAATAGCATGAGTTAGTCCCCGATAATAATAAGTGATTCAAATATAAGGTAGGATTATTATTTAGAATATATATTTGTTTAATTCTTGCAATTTTTGATATCTGGTATGGTTTGGAGGGAAATTGTTTAATTGAATGAAATTGCAAATAATATTTTTAATACAAATGTAAAAATTTTTATTGTAAATGATTAATTTTTGTAAAAAGTAATAATTTAGAAATAGTTTCATTTCATTACACAATCTAAATCAAGTTATATGGTCTATAAAATTCTAAATCAAGTTTCATGATCACATTCCTTTTATTTTTCCTCCTATCAAAAATTGTAAGGATACAAAAAATATCACATACAAATCTATCTTTCAGAAAGAATTGTTCAAAATATTTCTTCCTGCAATAAAGAAGGTTTCGTGTATTTTGTCATGACACCCTGGCTTTGCGTACTAATGGTATAATGACAAGACTCAATGCCATTGCAAAATACTTTCTAATTTATTGTTCCAATTATGAATAAAGGTTGTACTAGAACTTTGTCATATCAAAAAATTGGTTTTGAAAAGTAATCTTTGAAGCAGTTTAACAAAGAAATAAAAAGGAATTGCAAGATACATTGTCATCTATTGTCCCAAGAATGTTTAAGCTATGTCCATCAAATTATGGGACAACGTGTAGATTATAATATAATTCCAATATTTCTTATTTTTTTGGTTACATTTTGTAACAAATAAAGTTATAATAGTAAATAAATAAATAACAAATGCAATTAATTACAAAAAATTCTTCTTTATCACATCTTACTTTTTGCAAACATTATTGGAAAATAATTGTAGTGGTAACGTTTCTTATGTGATTTTTATTTATAGGAAATAAGTCACGTTTCACCTTCAAGATCTTACAATTTTCTTACTGAAGAATATGGGAAATATGGATCCAGCATAGAACAAGTAGAGAAGTAAAAGAAAAGAACACCAACTTGATCATGTGATCGTAATAATGAAAATGAAATTCAGTATAATTTCACCACTATGGAAGCTTGTTAGACAGGAGAATATCAAATTAGAATTTTTTTCTATTATTGAGGATATAATTAACATGCTATCTTTGCCAGCAAAAGCTAGTCTCTCCAGAAAGATTAAGAAGACATCTACAAGGCGTTTATCATTGTTTTCTTCATTCTCAAGTCACACTGGCAGAAAAGAAGGTAGTTGGCCAGTTTACATTATAAATCTCCAGATGCATATATGACCCGCTCCGAAGAAATGGACTTTGTGACGGTTTGTCATAAGCTCCGTTGTGCAGGTAGTTTAGCTTGAGGTTAGACCTTGTGCCGATTTGTCATAAGGTCCCTTTCGTCGGAGTGTGTTACATATACTTTTTAGGAAACATGGATTAGCTTTGCCATCCACTACAAAATCCTGACAAATATCACTTGGTCTGAATGCTGCCAGAACTTTTTTTATTGGCAAAGTTGTTTTATTTTTAAATGTGCAGGAAAGTGGCTACAGTGTGGTCTAGAAAGGAAGGCAGAATAATGGACATGGACGACCTACGAGAGATCGGTTGAAAGCCTGCTCTGACCACATATGGGAACTTTACTGTAGATGGATACTGCAGATGACCTATCATTTTACGAGCATAAGAATAAAAACTGAAGACTTACGAAAAGTCATTAAAACACATTGGACAATCAATAAAAATAACTGTTTTGGCGCAATAGACAGATATGATTTTAGCATTTTTATGTAATATTATAGTTGCTTTACAAAGAGCTTTGAAATTACTGTTGTGTAACATATTTTTAACATTTTGAAGTACTTGTATTTGTAGTATTATTTCTAAATTTAATAAAGTTTTTCTGCTTGTAATTTGTAGTGTTATTTCTAAATTTAATAAACTTTTTCAGCTTGAGACTTTTTCCACTTACCGTACCTTTTATATAGCAAAATATCACCGAGTATTCTGGTAGGTAACTAAACTTAAGTTTGTTAGTAGTTTATTTCGTATTTCAAAATGAAGTTTGTTTAAATTATAATGAAATCTTGAACTTTAAGTTATTAAAATAACGTCTAGTTAGTTTCAGTTTCTTATATTCAATCTTATTAAAATGTCTTCAATCGTAGTTCAATACATTCCCAATACCGGAGCTAATTTGGTTGCATATGCATATTATTTCGGGTTTCATTGATAACTATTACTTCGCATATTTCCCGCTAGGTGCGCCACTATGCAGCGAGCAGAATTTGGTGGAGGCGCTTTGGTTAACCATCTATATTGTATATATAATCAAGGGTTCTAGGTAATGTCTTAACACTCTTAACCTATAAATTTGAATTACATACTCGTGAATATACAGAGTGATTCATTTACAAGTATCAGGCAAATGGGCAAAATTTTTAAATAGACCACCCAGTATATTATTTATGTTTTTGGTACTCTATTGAATAACAAATTTATTCGGGACAACCTCGCATCCGTAAGTTTTTTTCGTTCGAAAGTTACCGGCCTATAAAAAAGAAAACATTTTCTAAAGTTCTATTCATTGTAATCAAATTACCGTTTTCGTTGTCACAAATAGAGATGTGTCGACATTTGTGTCGATCACAAATTATGATAGATTTGATTAAAAACATCGTTCAGATCGAAAAGATTGTTCAGATCGGTCAGATCGAAAAGAGGTAGTAGATTGTTATTCTAAATACGTAAATCGGTGTTCCCATGTAACATGCGTAGTACACACTTGATGAGCGCAATCGAAAAGATCGACGTATGAAAAATCAATCAAAAAATCGTCAATTAGATCGATCTGATCGTAGTACGTAATCGACCATATGTGACTGCATATATAGGTAGCATAGGTGCATGGTAGCGTATTTTACATGGGACCACTTGCGAATCAGGGCTGGGCCAAATAATCGATTGATTGATCAGATCGGAAAGAGCGGTAGTCGCTCTTTTTATTTAGAAGACTAATCGCTCTTTCCGATCTGATCGATTTTTTAGATCAGATTGATCATAATTTGTGACCGAAGATTGATCACAAATGTCTGAAATCGCACACCCGCATTTGCGACAACGCCAACGGTAACTTAATTACAATGAATAAAAGTTTTTATGTTGTTGTCCTTTTTTCGGACCAGAACTTTGGAACGAATTAACTTAGGGATGTAAGGTTTTCAGTGATATTCTTGTAATTCAATAGAGTATCAAAAACTGAAAAAAAAATATACTGCCTGCTACGTGCAAATGAATCATTCTGTATTTTCAAAAGTAGTTCAGATTTATAGCTTGTCATTTCCTAGAAGTTATTTTTGAATGTGTTTCTTATAATTTTATCAGATGATCAGATATTTCCTTATCACGTTGCTTTTTGTACAACATGTATAAACACGGTACTTTGGATGTTTGGACAGAACTACAGTGTGTTATGATCAAACAATCAACACAAGAAGATACATTGTATTAGATAATACAAATTTTTAGTTTTGTTTGAAATTTGGGATTTCGGCACTTTTAGGGGGTGGCAAAATTTCATCTTAAAAAATTTGAACCTTTCATTTCATATTTTTGTCGCACCTACGATTCGGGCGGTTGAAATGAGCACGAAATTTTTCATTACTAATAGCGGTTTCTTTTGGTAAAACTAGTGCACCCTAGAACTTCACAGGCAATGCGCGTGGATTCTCTGAATCAGTGATCTGCGCATTGTCAGTGCAATTCTAGGCAATATATTATATATTAATTATATTATTATAATTCAATCTGGAGAAACCATTGCTAACTTTTGGTTTTCATATGGGCGCCATGTTTGGTTTTAACATTTAGGCGGTATTTTCTTCAGTTTCAATTGTGATGTATCACACTTGTTTTTTAGCTGGAAATTTTAGATAAATGTTAGTATTTTATGTTTGCTTTTGCAAGGATTGATTCGGACCTAACGTTTCTTGAGTATGACACATAAGTTTAAAGCAAGCCTCTTCATTCTTCACGTTCATGTATTTAATTAAAAAAAAACAGCCCATTATTTGTGTTATTTGTGGTGAATCAGAAGCAAGAATCATCATTCAAAAATGTTAAAATCATGCATAGCCATAAAAAGGGACCATCAAAAGTCCATAAGAAGGGAACGGTTGGCCGTTGTTTCTCCATCTTCTTTAAAGATAACTCAAGTACCTACGTAAATGGATGTCGTGCCTAAAATGGTGCAAATTCATGCCTAAACTAACAACATTGGATTGAAATGTCATATTAGTGCGACTATGGTGTCTTTGTAATCTTCACAGTATAAGCTTTTCGAGTCTAAGTTGGGAGAAATAATTGAATTGACTAAATCTTATTTGAAATACGAGTAACTGAATATTTGTACCGTTTTTTTTGCCTAAACCACTGCAAGTCTACAAAAGTCAGTTAAGAGACAATAAAAGCCCGCCCAGTGTGCGATAAGACTATAAAATACGATTTTTTTTCATAAAAAAAATAGAAAATTAGAATTAAACAATTTTTTGGATTATAACAACTGTTGCCTCACAAACTACACAAAACGATCAAAATTTAATAAAATCTTTGAGCAAGGTTCGGAGACAAAAGGCATTGTCCGATGGAATTACAATTTTTTTTGTCAATCGTCACATTTTTTCAAATTTACGAAGTTTTAATTCTTTCCTTATTACCTATTTTAATCACATCTAGTGGTGAAATTTCATATTTCTAAAAAAAATTATTTTAAAAAATTAAGAATACTAGAAGCTATTGCCTTGTGGACGAAATAAGTTAACGTAAAAAAGGTGCGTATGCTATTGTGGCTAATTTGTTTTGTATATTAAACAATATTGAGACCTTTTTATTATTTGCTACAGCAAGGATGGTATCTACTGAAGACTTTACAGCTGCTGGCAATACTGGGACTTTGTACTACAAAATTTGGCGGGTTGCCAAAGAAAGTAACGTGGCTATGCATACAGAGATTCTTCTTATGCATATTATTTTCACATCCAATCACAGAAAACGTGGCATTTCGAGTAATTAATCACTCGTAAAACTGCAACACATTTAATCCAGAAGATAGGAAGAAGGTCACTTATTAGAGCACCCGTAAGATTTATTTTGTTACTGTAGATAACAAATTATTATTTATGTTTCATTTCTTACAGTAGAATTAATGAAGACCAATTGTGTAGGGCAGGGTTGTCGACAACAAAAAGACAAGAAACGATGCTGTTTACATATCTTACAGCGTCTGGTGATACGTCAAGAAAAACAACAAAGGTTTGTAGAAAATAACTTTATTTTGATAACTCGTAGGTCAATTTTAGGTTTCAAATAGTAACGCTCAAACTTACATTCAAATCATTTCAATATTATTGTGATTTACTTTCACATAATAATTCTCTTACGACTAGTATTTTCATCTAGCTATCAAGTCCTGGGGAGATATCTGAAGGATCTGTCAGGTTTGTTGCCCTATAGTCTATCAAATGAGGAGAATAACCGCTAAATGTGTGCAGAACATGAATATTAGAAATAGGTGACACGTGCTCCGCACCGCTGCTGATACCGCTTCTCATTTTATGAAGTATTCAGGACGTTTATTTTATAAAAAAAAACCTGGAAAATATTAATGGCCCATATCCTATTAAGAGGATGGGCCATTTCATAATTGGATAAAGATTATTACTAATATAATGTTGTAATGTTTAGGTGCTTGGTTCCCGTTGTTGATGACAGGAGATGCGAGGCGGGATCATCCAGCAAGACGAAAGGCCAGAGATGACACGAGTTAATTTAAAAAATAAAATAAAGTAAAATTGTAATCTGAGAAGAAATCAATAAATGTAACTTGTATTGGGTGTATCGAGTTTTATTTATTCTAAAGCAGGTGCTATACCATGCTACAAAAACCTTCCAACGTCAAACTTTTAGTAAGGTTGAATCACTATTAGTAGAGCTCTGAGACGGATAGACTCCATCAGCTATTTCTTAAAATCTGAGAAAGATATAGTATGTTTTCAGCGATCTATAATAGTGACTAGACCTTGGTATTTTGCATCATGTATAGCTCATAAGCAGCATGACGCAACATGCCAAACATTAGAAGTTGCCCTGTGTAGAGTTGGATTTACAAATTGGTCAAATTATTTGCATTTTATTTGCAATCAAGCAAAAAGTATATAGGAGTAATTACAAATTTGTTAGAAAGGCATTAAAAACAATAATAAAAAAAGTATAATTCAAAATTAACTTAATTTACGAAGAACAAAATAATAATAATAAAAAATATAATAATAAATAGGATTTATATTGTACGGAAATCGATATTATCATTACGCATTCATTTATTCAATTCTGTTTATTGACATACCGGCCAGCGCCGACGGCCATATGCGACCATCAATGGCGCCGCAGCTGGATGAATGCTACCGTGGTGGGGGCCAGCACGGGCGCATAGTTGGGGCAACTATGCGCATTGCTATACCTGTTGATATTTATACCATGGAAGTCCGTGAGTAATAATTTGACATCCTATTTTCATTAGCTTAATAGATGTATGCGCTTTCCAAAATGTGATTTTACTGCTCATAAGTACGTGTAGTGATTGTTAAATTATTGAACTTTATTGACAAATGGTGTTGTCCAATTGAATTATTAAAATTTATTGAGAAATCGAAGGTGGAAGATAGTCTGCCCAATATTATAATTATGCTCCGAATAATTCTTACAATTGCCATAAGCAATGAAAGCTGTGAGAGGAGTCTTTCAAAATTGAAATTTATCAAAAATTATGTAAGATCAACTTTGTAAACTGTACAGGGTGGGCCAAATTCGATGTTACTATAGGAGATCTCGGTAACTATAAAAATGAGTAAGGTTGTTGTGACGTCTTTTTTTGAGAGAAACACAATGGTGAAAACCAAAATTAGCTATCGTCTTTTGTTTTCGAGTTATAACACAAAACTCGATTTTTCGCTATTTTGATACTTGTCGATATCTTTGTTGTTTGTTAAATCAGACGAATGATATTTGTACGTTCATCAGGCACTTTTTCGATTAGAATTCAGTGGAATTCACAGATTTTAAATATATCTAATAGTTTTGTAGATATAACATAGAGTTGTGTTTTTTAAATGGAAACCATAGCTGGCTATGACTGAAATAAATAGAGCATTTTTTCCCCTTTTCAACGATATTTAACATGCCGGTCCAAAATATTCCAAAAGTAATGTTTTATTGAATAACATGAAATTAGTATACATATATCAGAGGCATTATAATTATTGTCTTCGAGATTTCTCCGAGTAGGCGCATGTCACTAGTGGTTTGACACTACTAATTAGTGACAAGTATTGAATTTGCATTCTTTTGAATATTTATTTCAATTAAAAGTTACGAAATGCCGTATGAATCATATGAAAAATACGCAATGATCGAATGCTTTATTCAAAGTAATAACAATGCTGAAATTGCATCCGAAACATACTTCAATCGTTATCCAGAAAGAACACAACCTCACAAATCTATTTTTGAGAGATTAAAAGAAAATCTCATCAATCACGGGTCATTTAGTATGCCAAGACCCAAACATTACCGGAATTTTTAATAGGCACAATGAGCATTATTGGTCTGATGTCAATCCTCACCGTACCGTCAACGTGCAAAACCAAGGACGTTTTGGTTTTAGTGTTTGGTGTGCCGTGCTTGGCGAGCGTATTTTAGCTACCATATTTATGAGGAACATCTTAATGGCGACCGGTACTACGATATTGTAACCACTAATGGAGAGGGGAACTATATTCTTCCAGCACGACGGTGCACCACCTCACAAAATAAGAAGGGTGAGGGATATATTGTATATAAATTTTGAAAACCATTGGAATCGAAACAACGGACCAGTGAGGTGGCCACCACGATCACCAGATCTTACACCTTTGGATTTTTTCTTTGGGGGCATATTAAAAACAAATTATATAAAAGATCACATAACGACATTCAGGACTTGCGGCAGCATTTTGAAGAATGTATCAATGCCGTTCCAAATATTTTTATAAACAACGCTCTTCGAAGTACTGCGACGAGATATAATTTATGCATCAATAAAAATAGACATCAATTTGAAAAATGGTTAAAGTAATTTGTAGTAGGTAATCTTATTTTTTATTTTTTTATTCAGGTAATTATCTAATTATTTTACTTCGAATAAAACAATATAACCTGCAATGTTTAACCTTTCAGTTATACCCTCGACATGCCGATATAAAGTGAAGATTGACGACTGGAAATTGTAGGATCACGGCTACATACTTTCATGACAGTTTCTTCAGCATACCACTTCCATATCACAATGTTCGGCTTTTGCATATTAATCAACCCGTAATTGATGAGATGTTCTTTTAATCCCAAAAACAAGTTTGTGCGGTCGTGCACTACCTGGATAACGATTGAATTATGTTTCGGATGTTATATCACAATTATTGTTATTACTTTGAATAAAGCATTCGATTATTGCGCATTTTTCATACTATTCAAAGGGCATTTCGTAATTATCAATTAAACTAAAAGAATGAAATTTTACTAATTTCACTGATTAGTAGTGTCAAACTACTAGTGACATACGCCTACTCAAAGAAATCTCGAAGACAATAATCACAATGCCTCTGATATATACTAATTTCATGTTATTCAATAAAACGTTACTTTTTGAATATTTTGGACCAGCATGTTATATATCGTTGAAAGGAGAAGAAAGGCTCTATTCATTTCAGTCATAGCCAGCTATGATTTCCGTTTAAAAAACACGACTTTATGTTATATCTACAAAACTATTAGAGATATTTAAAATCTGTGAATTCCACTGAATACTAATCGAAAAAGTGCCTGAAGAACGTGCAAATATCATTCGTCTGATTTAACAAACAACAAAGATATCGACAAGTATCAAAATAGCGAAAAATCGAGTTTTGTGTTATAACTCGAAAACAAAAGACGATAGCTAATTTTGGTTTTCACCATTGAGTTTCTCTCAAAAAAAGACGACACAACAACCTTACTCATTTTTCGATATCTCTTATAGTTACCGAGATCTCCTATAGTAACATCGAATTTGGCCCACCCTGTACATTTGTACAATACCCAATATAATAGTTCTTTAGAATTATGGTATATTTTTAGTATTTTAAATTGAAATACATAAATAAGGTGGCGGCGAAATTTTCCTCCGCCGCGGGCGGCTGACACCCACGCTACGCCACTGCACTCACAGCATAACACACATTAGTCGTAACTAATACCAGTAGTACTAACGTACTAATTATCTTATATACAGTGAAACAAACGATTATGTAGGTTAATCCACTTTATTGTACAAACAAAATGTACAATGGGGTATCCCATTATAAATCAAAAAATTGTACACCTAATTTCAATTAAAATAAACAAGACGAACGTACAATATTATATATATATATATATTTGTTTAAACAATTGGTACTTGTTTAAAGAATTGCAAATTCGTTAATAAATGACAAAAAATGCCAATAATTTAATACTTAGTAGTTTCTACAATAAATATAACAAATATGTCCGTAACAATGTATAAATTTGTTTAAACAAATAGTGTTTGTTTAAACAATTACAAATTAGTTAATAAATGAAAAAAAAATCCATCAATCTAATAATTTCTGCAGAATTAGAAAAATATGTGCGTAACAACATATATCTTTGTTGAAATAAATGGTAATTGTTTAAACAATTGCTAATTAGTTAATAAATAACCAAAAACCAATAATATATTAATTATTGCAACAAATGGAAAGATGAGTTCGTAACATCGTATATTTTTGTTTAAAAAAATAATCCAATAATAGTAATTTCTATCAGAAAAATAATAAAACAAAAATTTTCCCTAATTTTTAGGGTACTACAGGAGAGGGTGGGAGCGGTGAAACAAAAATAGTGGTTGTGGATTTGATCTTTGGGAAGTTCTGCAAAATTTCTGATTATCTCCCGCAACTTTTTTTTTAAATACGAACCGTGAAAAAAAAGGAAAAAAAGATGCATTTTTGCAATGTATTTTAAATGGGAAATTTGAGGTGCTCGGTGGCACGTGTTAACGTTAACCGATCAAAAGGGTGAATTTTATTTTCCGGAAAAGGAACAGATCGTTGCCGTCCAGCAAAAAAAACGATTTTGCAAGGTATAAATTTGGACCACCCTCACCTACATGCTTTTTGGGGATGGAATTATCAACAGGCAATGGCACAGTCCACCCCCTTCTCTTTAATTCCCCTCCATATTTTTCTCTCTCAGTGTAGTTAATTTCAATGCCCAATGGATCATACTTACCTTTCCTTACTGCACTACACATATTATTTGAAACTAATATCTACTACTTGCATACAATGAAACCAATTATTATGTAAAATAATTCACTTTTATTTTCTTATACAAATTACATCTGCAATAGAGATATACCATTAACAAACAAAAAACGTACAATTAAGAACACCTAATTCCCATAAAAATAAACATGATGAACAAAATATAAAACAGAGATGTCCACATTTAGTGCCGATGAACATAATCAATAACTTTCGCCGACAACATTTCAAACGGAATTTTATTCTTCTTAATCACGCGCGAAGCCAAGCAAGCAAGTTCCATTTTCTCGCCAGAACACAACGCCATCCTGAAGACATCAGCCTTGCCACCTGCCGGCAACAAATCCAGACAGGTCTCCCCATTATGATTACTTGCACAAGTACGAGCTCCACTTGCGATCAAAACTTCAATATGCTCCATGCTTTTCTTTTCACGTCTCACCATAGCCGCTAGATGCAGTGGTGTATTCCCGTCTTCATCCCGAACATTGGGATTTGCTCCAACTTTAAGCAGTTCCTTTATTAATGGAAGACATGGCAACTCAATCGAAGGGACGCGAGGATTATACATAACTGCTTCAGTTTGGCTAATGGTAAGATGAAGAGGATGTCGACCAGATGCAACCCGCAGCTTCAAATTGAGTAATTTGCGCAAAACATCATGGAATTTATCCACAAATTCGTCCATATCGTTTATCATACGCGCTAAGGAAGACCCAAGCTGCAAAGCTTCACCCAAGAGCTCGGTTAACTCTCGATGTAGAATATGCGCATTGGTGCTGTTGAAATTCTCTTCTAAATACCGCTTCCCCATGGATAAGTGATCAACAATTTTGGAAAAAATTATTAAAATTCGTTCATGGAGCATTAAACCATCGTTATTCGCGTTAGAAACTACAACCATTGTCAAACTCAAGCTTTTTCTAATATGAGGATCCAACGGTTGAATGTATCGTTGCTGCATCTCTAATGCGTAGAGACAATACTCCATTGTCATTGGTCCACATAGCACACAATGCGTGGTGAATGGATGCCCTAAGCCTAGAACACGTTCCAACACTAAGAACGCCTGAAACATCATCGTTTGTCCGTTTCGATAAATCGCACGCAATGTCGCCTCGTCTTGAAACTCTTCTTGTTGTCCGAAGCTGAATATAGAGGGATCTCTTCGCTCTTTTGGTATCTGAGGTTCACTGTTCCGTTCCCTTATAGCCTGCAACCAGAATCGAAGTGCAGTCTTCTTGTCATCGCCATTACTTGCCACTACGCGGTTAGCACCGAAAACTTCTTTGATTTCGATTATTTGTTTACGAGTTAGGAGATTAGCTGATTTGCATAATCTGCCTACCAACGTCGTGTTTGCTTTGAGTGCCGCTTGAAGTGGAGGAGTTATGCCATATATATTTTCAACGTTGATAGAAGCACCATGGTCTATCAATGCCATGAAGATGTCCTCGTTATCGATCTTGATATTGAAAATATCGTACTGTGCTTGGCAACACTTGTGAAGAGCTGTGTTGCCGTTTCTTAGAGACTTCTTATGGACATCAACGTTAACGGAAAGAAGGAGGTTCACGAGATCGATATTTAGCTTTTTACAAGCAATCATAAGGCTAGTGATGCCACACCAGTTGGTATCATCGATGTTGGCTCCATGGTTGAGCAAGCATTTAACGATATCTATGTTCTTCTTGTTACATGCGATGTGAAGAGGTGTAGTCTTATTCGTTTTAGTTGCAGTGTTTACCTGTGCACCGTGGGACAGCAATACATTCACTATGTTGAGATGGCCGTGTAACACAGCAAGATGTAATGGAGTCATCTCTTCATCATAGATGTCGCTCACTCACTC
Organism: Aphodius sticticus; assembly: GCA_963966075.1. NCBI lineage: Eukaryota > Metazoa > Arthropoda > Insecta > Coleoptera > Scarabaeidae > Aphodius > Aphodius sticticus. The sequence goes on along the minus strand of OZ014510.1, from coordinate 38,961,055 downwards.
GCTCACATGTTTCCTCGATATTCACATTGCAGTCATCTAACAAGAACTTCACCACTTCGTAGTTGCCTACCATGCAAGATGTTAACAAAGCCGTCTTACCAAAATTTCTTCTGTTTGCCATTGCAGATATTTCTTCTTTTGAGTGGGTGCGTTTGAAATTGATTAGAGCATTGACGTCTCCCTCAGTTACAGCTAGGTCAAACTTATTCACGTATTCCATGATACAAGAAATTTATACTTATAAACGTAACAACCTTCTTGCACAAGATCAAATAAGCAACTGAAGTAAACGCGGGTACGTCTAGAGAACAGTAACAGCAAACAACAATAAAAGAAATAATACGGCACTATGCGGTGGGTAGAAGGTAACTTAACATCGGCAGGTAGATGGTCAGGTAAATGGGCCACAATAAACTCGACTCATTCTCGACACAACAAAAGTTAATTTTTGCCTGGGGTTTGTTTGTTGTAGTCATTCTGCTCGTGTTGTATTTATGCAAAAAGACTTTTAAATGTTTATGCAATGCAGGCTCGTATGGTGTAGAGATGTAACTATTGGGGACGCCTTTATGTGGGTAGATTTTCTGAATGGTATGTTTTAGCTTTATGTACTGCCGGCCTTAAGGGGGGGGGGGGGGGGCGAAGTCGGGCGCTGCCCGAGGGCGCCGAATGAGTTGGGGCGCCTTGTATCTTTTGTACAAGAAATGAAGAAATTTTTTGTTACCTCAGGTAAAATTCAATAAATAGCGCTCCATTAAAAATTTTTAAGAGGCAGATCGACAGAGATATTTGTTTTAAGAAACAGTTTTATATTTAACATTGTAAAAAACCAAAGTTTACTACAAAATCAAACAATTAATAAAACGCTGGGCGCTTATCACGCTTCGCGCCTACCCTTACACTAATAAAAACATATTTAAGATCTACAATGTGGTAAGACTGACTTTCGAGTTTTAGTACAGTTGAATTAGACGAAAATTGGCCTATGAAAAAAAATCCAATACTATTACCCGTAGAAAATGTTCTACTGCCACGCTACTACCCTTTTACTATCCGGTGCGGAAAATGTCGAGTTTCAATATTCTATGGTGTCCGCAAATTTTATTAGAGCCTTGAACCCCTAAAAGTAACGTACACGTTCGCGTATTTCCGCGATTTACCGCAAAACCATCACAACTTTGCATTTTTATTCATCCTTATAAAATTCTGCACAATAAAGGTTTTTTCTACATTTTCTAATTGCATTGGATCTTAAATTGCAAGTTCCCCAATATAGGAGTTTGCAGTTTAAGAACCAAACTACAGTGAGCGCATTAAGTATATAACATGACAAAATCACGTCGATTTTTAATTATCATAATATAAATAGTTTCATCAAAAATTTCCGATCTTTAATGGTTTTCGACTTTTGACGTCATCGACACGGCAACCCCATAGTTTTTGCACTGGTATTTATAGATCTGTCTTAATTTGTCTTAAAAGTAATTCACAAAATGTATCGCCATACATAAGAAAATTTTCGAGAAAGAGTGAATTAGGGTAATATTGATAACTTCTGTTTGTTTATGGAAAGTGAATAGGCGTTTTCTATTGAATTCTTTTATGGAGCCGTACGTACGTAAAGGATTGTTGTAAATGCTTCAAGGACATTTGGGAACAAACATTTGGAATTGCAGGTAAAAGTGCAAAGATTAAGGTTTACAATGAGACCATTTTGAGGTTTCTAGGATAATCGTTTCAGCTGGTATAAATTTGTATAAATTACCAAAATAGTGTGTTTTGACACTTTGAGACCACTTTTTCGAAAACATTGCGCGATAGAAAATTTTGGAGTCCAGATTCGTTTTCAGGGCAGTTAATTCTACCAAAAACGCAATTTAATATTCAATTTACAAAAGCTACTATCCCTAAAGTCAACAATATTTTAAAATGTTTAATTGACTTTATCTAAAAAATTTTTGTATGTAAAGCTTTCTATTTAAAATATTTCCGGTACCATTTAAACAATTAAATAATGTACCAAAATCAGCGAGAAAAAAATGGGAGTGCAGAATTTTATAAACAATATCATTGTTCGGGAGCTAAGATCAGGAAATCGTGACCGTTTTGCGGTAAATGCGAAGATCCGCGAACGTGCACGTGAAGAATGAGTTAGGGGTGGATTCCAGGCTCTAATAAAATTTGCGGGCGCCGTAGGTATTGAAATCCAACACTTTTTCCTTTTCTTTTTGCTAATTTAAATGTACTATTTAGGAACTCGCTAAAAATCACGAATTTTCTGCTCTTACTCATCTTAGTAAAGAATTCGCCGATAAAAAGGCACGAAAAGTTAGTTTCGGACATTAATAAAAGTAGTTTCAAATTATGTTTGTAGTGTTGTAATATCCGTTTTTTTAGTTGACATAATCGCTGATTTATCTTTTCTTTGTACTGACAATGAAAGAATTTTAATTTGTAATTTTGAAAGGGGCGCCCGGAAATACTCCGCCCGAGGGCGCCGAGGAGGTTACAGCACTGGCTTTATGGCTTGTATATTGAAATTATTTTGCTAGACAAGTTTGACACTAGATTTTGGTCATCCTGTATAATTTGGATCAATGACAGTTGGTTAACGAGACTACTAGATCTAACTTAATAAGGACGTCGCAAAATTTTATTAACGAGGTGCAATTTCTGGTTTTTATTGATTTTTAAAGCCAACGATGCAAAATCAATTTTTTTTTGTTTTTATTTTTTGCGCTGCAGTCACTCAACCGATTTCAATAATATTTTGGTGGTATGTAGGCAACCATAACAGGCTTCCAAATGTGTAAAAAAATATATAGCATGCAATTTAAAAAAATATATCACGTTGGCGTTGCACATTTTTGGGACAGCCTGTATAATCAAAAATAATGTCTTGAAATGTACCTTGAAGTACAGGGTAAGCTTGCAAAATGTCAAACTCTTAGCTTAATTAGTAACTGAGCTACAGAAGACGGGAGCTGAGCTGCAGGGCCCTGTATATATATATATATATATATATATATATATATATGTAGTTTGAGCGAAGCGCCAATACACGAACCTAGACTAAAAATAGATCTCGTTAGATTACTGCAGCGGCTTGCAGTAATCAAAAATAATGTCTTGAAATGTACCTTGAAGTACAGGGTAAGCTTGCAAAATGTCAAACTCTTAGCTTAATTAGTAACTGAGCTACAGAAGACGGGAGCTGAGCTGCAGGGCCCTGTATATATATATATATATATATATATATATATATATGTAGTTTGAGCGAAGCGCCAATACACGAACCTAGACTAAAAATAGATCTCGTTAGATTACTGCAGCGGCTTGCATTCATAATTTTGTTGGACCCTACTGGTTAAATTCCATCTTTAAATCACCTTTTGTGCCCCTCGTGTTAGACATTGGTAGGTGTACTGTTTTTGTACTTAGTTGGAGCATTTGTAATGAGTGTTTTCTGTTGTTTTTCGCACCACATGGTTGATTGTATGTACTTTTCAGTAAAGCATAGTTACAACTTATTGCCTAATGTGAGTTTGCAGGCATTAAAATTGCATTACACCGTGCACATAATGTGCTGAGTACTCTGGTTTGTAAGTTGTTGCTAATTGTCGTTTGTTCTTACCGTTAAACTGTTTCTTTTTATAAAACTTGTTAGTTCTTCCTGAGGATGCTGACAACGATCAGCGAAATATATTGAAGTAGAAACAATTGAGTAACTTCTTGAAGTGACCCCTTTTCCCAAGAATTACAAGAATTATATATATTAGGGTCGAGAATATCAGTTTAAATATATATATATACCGGCAGCATAAACAAAAAAAGGTGGGCCCCCTTAGCTTCCTGGCAACCAATATTTTTGGCCCCAGTCCGCCACTAGCTGGCAGTCAATTGCTGTGAGTGAGGCGGGCTACCAGTATATCAACGGAGGGCCGCATGCGGCCCGCGGGCCGCGGTCTGGGTATCCCTAGTTTACAGTGTCAATTGCGAACGTAAAGTAATTTTCACAGACGAATACAACATGCTTAGCGCCGATTCCATAAAAGCCACAATATGCGAGCTTTTATCCCGACAAAAAAGACGCCAGACAACGTATTATCTTTCAAACATTACACTAATTAAGTCCGGGTGGGATAGAGCCGCTCGCCACAGAAAATCCCCACCCTAAATTACTTCCCTCACGTACCCGGTTGGGGGTGGGGAAGGGGTGATGGTCGCGCCGCTCCAAGGCTACTAAATCATCCAATTAATTTAATCGGAGCAACATAACCCACGGCAGCCTGGATTAAACTTATCTAAACAAGATTTTTTCCCGGTTGGACGCCGACGCCAACACCGACGCCGGTTCGCATCGCATGTTTTTTTTATTTAGGTTCGTTTCCTTCCGCTTTTTGTGCTATGTGTTCTCCCGAAGGATTTCTTTAACAAACGTTTTGTGCGCTGTGTGTTTAGTTAGATTTTGATTAAGGGTACATTCTAAGGTAACATTTTCAGAAATTAATGATTTTTTATTGCATATTCGGATTGCACAACATTTAATGAATACTCTGTACAAATTTCAGAAAGAAATTCGGAAAATCAACGATTCCACGGACAAAAGTTGAGCACCCCGCCGAAGACAATTATATATCGATTATCGAAACCTTTTTTAATCACATCCAATACGTACTTATATCTATCAATATTTTTCAGGAATTCTTTTCTGTAGATATTAGGGATGAGTCGTTCGCGAACGAACCGTTCAAAATGAACGGGTCAACTGTGTGAACCGTTCGATCCGGTTCAACCCTGGCAAACTGACCCGTACAGTAGGAGATCCGGTTCAGTAGCTCGTTCGTTTACGGTGTTTACGCTCTCGGCTCATTTCTGCTCACAGCATAGACGGCTCAGAGCAGACCGGCGCGGCGCGGCGGCGTCTTTTATGCGTGTTCATTTGTTTCCAGTGTCGCGTAAAGTACATAATATGTATATACATTATACATATATAAAATATTTTCGTTCGTTTATTTTGGTTTGATTGATGCACAAAGATTCGTCAACATATTATGAACTGCCCGAACATTTTCTTTGCGTTTTAAAATTGTTGAGAGTTGATAATGAAGACCATTAATTTTAATAAATATAATTTATTAAACAAAATGAAAGTTTGAGAATATATTAGGAAAAATATAAAAAGCATAAAAGGCAGAATGAAAGATATGAGATTTTTGCGGCAAAATTGAACGATTTGTTTAGTTAACCATACAGAACTTATTGAAAAGTTTTGTATAAATTCCGTAAAATCAGCTTTCAAAAATCGCTAAAAGATCAAAATTAGATTTAATTGATTTAAATTATGTATATATATATATATATGCAAATACCATTGACTTATTAGCCTTAGTAGCATTTTTATAGGATCTATTTTGTTTTTGTTACTGAATGGAGGTAATTTCTATCAGCATAAATTACAACAAAAACTAAGTTAAATCAGAAAATTCCAGCTGTGACAAAGAAAAACAATACTCGCAGTAGATAGGCCGTCGCGCGTCGGTATATTCGTAAACTACATAGGGCCGCTGCGATGACTGAACGAACATACCAGCAATGCGCGCGTCGTGTTCTCGTTCTTTTGAACGGTTCGTTCACTAGATCCGTCTATATAGACGGATCTATTGAACGAACCGTTCAAAATGAACCGGTCAAATGTCTGAACCGTTTGGAGGTTTGATCCGACTCGCCAGTGGCAAAGTGAACGGGTCGCTCGAACGGGTCGCTCGAACGGGTCGGGTCAGATTCGTTCGTTTACGGCGTTTATGCACAGTGCCAACGTCTCGCCAACGTTGGTGATGTGACGCGCTGCGCGTAGTGCGCGCATTCACGTCGCCAACATTGGCCAACGTTGGTATTGGGCGCAAGGTGTATCGTAGAAGGCTCGTAGCGTCCCGTAGAGAATTAAAAATGAACAGTGAAGACGATATCATTGCTGTTGCCGCAGCTCCCATTATTTTAAGCAGTGCATTGTTGCTTAGAATTAAAAAAAGAAACCCTCGCAAGAGGACACTATTTAATAAGGTCGTTAAATATTAAACATGTTTTTCAGTCACTATTTATACAGTACGTTCGAAAATATTAAATACATTAAGGACTACAAATATACAGCAATACAGGGAACAAAATTATTTAGTTTTTTATATTTGCCACGTGACATTAAAAAAATCTCCCTTTTTATTTTCTTTACGTTTCAAGCAACAAATGCGGAATAAGATGGGATAAGATATGATACACTGAGTGGTCTATATTTTTATGCAGGACCCTGTAAATTTGTGTTTCTTTATAAATATATAAATATATTTGTGTTTCGTTATATTTATATAAATATATAAATATTTCATTTCAGTCAAATCGATGAATTCATAATTTTGATTTAAAATATAATTTATATAATAAAACTGAAATTATTTATAATAAGATACAAAGAAAAATTGAGAACCCTTACATACACGGAGTTTTAATTATAGATATTAAAACTCCGTGTATGTATATTATGTAGGTATATTTATTATCAACCCAATATTTTTAGTAGCAGATATACTTTTTGATATTTTTCTGATAATCAAAATAAGGAAACGCATCCAGTATAGTTTTTAAACTTTGTTGAATACATTAAATACATCAGATTATTTAAATTTTCCGCTTAAAACTAATCTATAAATTGTTAATTAATAAATAGTTAATTGTTGTTAATTATATAAATGCAACTTTGTTTGATTGTAGTCAAGATTGTAGGGAAGAGGGTTGACCGCAATCCTTGGACCCTATACCGTATGACTCCCCATCGTGTGTAGATTCATATCCCGCTTCCCTCCAACCCCCTCCCTCACCTTTCCCACCCCACCGCGAATAAGGTTGACCGCAATCCCAGAACCTAAATACCGTATGGGAGGCATATGTGGCATTGTGTGCGAATTAATTTTTAAAATTTTAATGATGACGTCATTTCTGGAAAACCCGGAAGTCATACTAACCTCACGACCTTTCCATAAATTGCAATTTTCTGTCTATTAACACAACGTTCATTCCTTCGGCGTCAAAAACAAAAAATAAACAAACGTACCTATGCCGTGGGTCACCCATTATAACGACTTCAATATTGTCTCCAGAATATTATTTTATTGCTTGTTAATTTATTGTAACTGTAAGGTTAATATAATGCTTATAAGAACCATAATTATTGTGAATAAATTTACAAAATATTAAAAAAAGTTTTCATGTTTTTACATTTGGGCAATCAGGCATTTGGGCAAATAATAAATCATCATTGTCCTTAAAGTACGTACAAACATAAATAATGCAGTATATATGATAAAACATAGATAGATAACTAAACTTTTCATCGGTAGTACGTACAATGCTAAAACAGAATGAAATAAAGCGGACAAGGTCGACATATTGGCGATGTGCATTGGCACAGTTGGGTCCCGCTACGCGAAGCACTCCGATGGCCAATGATGGCCCCTATTGGCACTGCGTGTGGGAGCACCTTAAGATCGATAGACGGCTCAAGGCTGTCACAGGCCTGTTTTTTGCGACGGCTGCGCTGGTGCGGCGGCGGCGTCTTTGATGCACATGTGTTCGTTTGTTTCCAGTGCCGCGTAAAGTATTATGAAAAAAATATTTTCGTTCGTTTACTTCTGGTTTGATTGAAGAATGAGGATTTGTCAACATATTATGGCTCTCCCCAAATATTTTCGTTGCCTTTTAAAATTGTTGAAATCCGTATATCTACACTGTAATTAATTTTAAATATTTTTGGAATATTATAGTCGGCAGTAGATAATGTAAACCATTAGTTGCAATAAATATAATTTATTAAACAAAATAAAAGTTTTAAACTATATAAAGTAAAATAAATAGAAACAATAAAAAATAACTAAATATTCATTCATTGACTCAGAACTGGAACGTTATAATTTACTAAATAAAAATAATATATGTAATATATAATACACATAATACAACATAATATATATGTTGCCAAACTCCTCTAATCTCAAAAAATATAAAATGCATATAGTAGTATAACTCATCACATTACCTATTGCAAATTGTTATTTAAAAATAGTAATTGTGACACTTTTGTAGAACTTATTCTGTTTCGGCTTTCCGTTAGCGTGAGCCCTGCTTTTGAAAAAATTGGTCCATATGAAAGTCGTTCATTTTGAACGGGTCTGATTGAACGGGTCATTTTAGTGAGCCGGTTCGACTGAACCGGCTCACTGAAATGACCGAGAATGCCCATCCCTAGTAGATACCCACATTTATCCTCTTTAAAATTACGTATCATTTGTTGTGATAAGCTTTGTAGTTTTGGAGATATTGATTAAAATATATGGTTGGAAAAAATTAAAAATTCCGGTCTACAATTTAAACGCAGTTTTCTCGAAATATTGTTTTGTTGGGCGGTTTACAAGCGCTGCTTTGAACATAATTAAAAATGACTCAAAGTAAAATATAAAAGTAATAAAAAAGTAATTAGCTGATTACAATTGGGTGCCCTTGTTCTCTTTGCTGATGATACCACAAGTGTTGTCAGTGACAGTAGTGTGGAGGCGCTGAGTGATAAGATCGGAATGACGGATGCAAATATAAAAAAATGGTTTATTTCTAACAGATTAAATGTCAACACCTCCAAAACAAATACATTACAATTTAGTTTGCGGAATAATCCACCTGTGGTGAACGCTGTTGGTTTTTTGGGTGTTAAGCTGGACTCTAAAATGACTTGGGAGCATCATGTAAACTATGTTCGTGGCAAGCTGGGAAAGTCGATATATTTCATCAGAATCTTAAAAAATTCTCTATATATAACATCGCTAGTGCATGCATATTATGGACTATTTCATTCTATAATGGCGTATTCGATTATAAACTGGGGCCATTCTCCACATATGCGGCAGATATTTAAAATGCAGAGGCGATGTATTCGTGTGCTGCTTGATGTGGGTTACACTGAAGAGTGCAAATGGTGCTTTGTAAAACTGGGTATCCTCACGGCCCCAAGCGTGTTTATTTTAGAATGCTTAATGTATGCACACGAAAATAATAATAAACTAACGAGAATCAACACCGTTCATTCATACGCCACAAGATTTGGTGACAAATTGCGCCATGAGTTTCTGCGTCTCCATAAATCCAGAACTGGGACTTCCTATTATTCGATAAAATTTTATAACGCCATTCCATCCAACGCTAAAGTCTTGCCAGTGGATGCTTTTAGGAAAACAGTTAGACGGTTTCTTATTGAAAAGGCAGTGTACAGCTTTGATGAATTCATGGATCAGTGTAGTGATTTGATGCATTAATTTTGATCATGTATTTGAAAAATTAAATAATAAATTGTCTTGACCTGTGTAACGTATCTTGTTTACGATTAACATCAATAAATACTATGACTATGACTATGACAAAAGCAGAAAGGTTTCATCTATGAATTTATTTTCCATTATTTATGTTTTTTACGTAATTTTTAATCTACGATTTTGACTCTGATTTACTACTTGATCTACTGTTTATTCTATGTGTATTTTGACGTGCTAAACTACCCGTTTGCAGCATTCTTTTTTATTTAAGTTCATTTTATTTTACATTACATATATCTTACGGGACGGACGTTGGATCGTATGTTGGTGGTTACAAAGGCGTTTATCCATATACCAGTTACCTACACGCAAAACACGGGCGCATAAAAAGCAGATCGGAGTCGAAACTATTGCACTGATATATAAAAGTAAGGTACTGTTGGAATGTGTAAGCATAGGGCATGGTTCCGGGATAAATATAAAATTCAACCTCGCTTGCTTTAATCATGAACTTAATTAGAGAAAAGGAGCTAATTTTTGACACAATATACTCGTTAATTTAATATGCTTTCATGGTGATTAAGCCAATAGCATTAATCCCGGAACAGGAGCTAATTTATGGGTGACATTGTAAGACATAGCTCTTTAAAATGGACACAGCGGTTGTCAAGTTGATCTGCTTTTTACGCAATTGTGTCGAATTACTACGAACTGTCACCGCGGAGCTCTGTAAAGAAGGTTTCTGTAATAAAGACCACAGACCGAGACAAGGGAGAAGAGTACCAACAGCTCAGATCAATAATAACTAACAGTTGACAACAACTACAGTAGCTGCCTATTGGCAAACGGCAGAAATCGGCTGAACAAATTAAGTAAGTATGTTTGTTTATACACAAAGACTTGAGTACAACGGTTCACCGTTAGATGGAACCACATCCTGGGCGTACTACAGACTCAAGGCCGACGTCGACCTCACTAGCATAAACGCCCTTCTACAATTAGATTGCGCCAGCTTTTTTTTTTTTCGACAACTAATGATAAAATTTTTAGTTGAGTTTAGTTGATAAAACTCAAAACGATTAGGATATAAATCTTCTGTTCCATTAAAAAAACATAAGTTTGTGTTGGTACATCGTTGTGAAAACACATTCTGTCTGTATAGTGAATGATTATCCACAACTTTTCGATACGGAAGAATCGTGTATTTCGATTTCTTAACACCATTAATGTACTTTGCATCTAGCGTGGGACTGCCTGGATATCTAGAAAACTAATAATAATTTTAAAGAAATTAAAAAAATACTAACTACCCACATTTTTCAAATTCATTTGTTTTTACATAGTGCGCCGCTGAGTTGCCGGCAGGTCAGCGGCACGCCCCTATATCACAGATACTAACAAAGCAAAAAAAAGTATTTTGGTAAAAAAATTAGCAAAAAAAAATGGATATAATGGTTTTCATTTTGCAAAAGTTGAGCCGCTGACTTACCCGAATATATTGGCATTTACACAGTAAATTTTTATTCACAATTAGTGTAGAACTTTTTTGCTCTTTATTATTAATATAACGGAAAACCGTGCTTTTATTGGGTTGTTAGAGCTTGAAATAAAAGTGCCAACTAGATAGACCTTTTCATTTATTCCAATATTTCGCCAGTAAATTCTGGCTTCTTCAGGGAACTAAAAACAAAATTACACAATACCTGAACATGACAGCACTACAGTCTAAAAATGGATGAAACATACCAAATAACAGTCTCAACACAAAGTCACAATAATCGACGATAACGGCATTAAACAGACAAATACAATGTACCAGTGCAAACGTTCAACTAAGACTGAAGGACTCGACAAGGTGTTTTTTCCTTCCCATACATTCCAAACTGCACACAACCGGTAATATTCGAATAGTCGCAAAATATTAAAAAAGTAAAAATTAAACAACCTGAACAAACTGACAAACTTACAAACGACTACATAATATCACAATGATACAACATGACAAACCACAACAAATTGAGGACACGAAAATGACAACTTCCACCCTCTTAAAAAATTAATTCACTGATATCAGCTACAGCTATGGTGGTACTATTTGCGTCAGTGAACTTATTGTAATCTAAATTTAGTAAAAAACTATAAATATTGCTCAAATTTTCTGTGTCCGATCGCAAGTTCATGGCATCGCTCGTCCCTTTTATTCCAATCATCTCAAAAAAGAGCCTCTCACGCAGGTTACGCTTTTTAAACAGTATTTTGACGTTGTCGAAGTCGATATTGTGGCTTTTATTTATGGCATGCTGAGATAAAGCGCTAGTTAGTTTGTTGTTTCTAATGTCGAGCCTATGTTGGCTCATTCTCGTTTTCAACCAATTGCCGGTTTGGCCTACATAACTAGCATTACAATCCGCACACGGCACACAATAAACAACATTGGACATATACAGTGATGGAGTTTTTTGTTTCAGCTTGGTAAAGAAACTACCCACTGTGCAAAGATTGTAGTAACCAATCCTCAAACTTTCGGTGCAAAATATTCGAGGGATGAGGTGCGAAAAACCAGGTATGAAGGGAAACCTCCTATAAACAGTAGGATCACTCCTGGTCGGGGCCGTTATGTCAGTGACCACTCTTCCAGGATTGACACCAAAAATCAACCTCTTAAGTATGTGTCTGGGGTAACCATTATTCAAAAAGAGCTTAAGCAATTTGTGTTTGTTCCCGGTGTGAAAATCTGGATGCGATAGTTTCATAACTCGGTTTTTCAAAGCCGTGACCATGTTAAGTTTCTGATTAATCGGATGGTTAGATTGAAAGTTCAAGTATCTACCCGAGTTAGTTTTTTTCTGAAACCAGTCCGTCTTAATTTCGCCTTCCTCACCCCTCATCAATAAAACATCCAAAAAAGGCAACGACCTGTCGACTTCCCTCTCCACAGTGAACTGAATGTGGGCATTAAAACAATTAAACTTATACATGACAACATCAATAAATTGCGGCGGCAGGGACAGCACCAAGTCATCTACATATTTTTTAATAAAGCCCAATTGGCATGGCAATGTAGGTATAATTCGTAATAAAATATAATCTAGTACCAAATTAGCGATAATCGGGCTAAGCGGAGAACCCATTGGGGTCCCAAAAATCTGACTATAAAAACCCCCATCCCATGCAAAGTAATTACATTCAAATAAAAACTTTAATATTTCCAAAAACAGAGCCTTATCTACCGGTGTAACGTCACTAATGAGTTGCCACTCCTCTTCAACTATCTGAAGGACCATTTGAAGAGGAATGCACGTAAACAATGAGACCACGTCAAATGACACCAAAACGTGGCCTACCGGCAACACAAAACCCTGATACATTTCCACAAAAGTGAATGAATCCTTAATATTGAACTCACTATAGTTCTGAAAAGCATTCGTGAGAATGTCCGCGGAAAAAACTGACAGATCATAAAAAGGCGAGCCAATACAAGATACTATGGGTCTTAATGGAATATTTTCTTTATGAATTTTGGGTAGACAATATAATTTTGGCGTCGTGGCATTGTAAACTGTTAACTTTTTTTTGACTCTCTCATCAATATAAGATTTTGAGTGTAGCGTCTTTGCCAATTTATTGTTCTTACGTTGAAACTTTTCCGTGGGGTCGCAACTCAGCATTTTATAGGTGTTGTTGTCACTCAACAGTTGGTAGGTCTTTTCTTTATAATCTGACGTATTTAAGATAACAGTAACAGCCCCTTTGTCAGCCTTTGTAACAATGATATTAGTATGTTTTTTCAGAAAGTCTTTACATCTACCACCGACTTTCTGAAAAGACTTTCTGAAAAAACATACTAATATCATTGTTACAAAGGCTGACAAAGGGGCTGTTACTGTTATCTTAAATACGTCAGATTATAAAGAAAAGACCTACCAACTGTTGAGTGACAACAACACCTATAAAATGCTGAGTTGCGACCCCACGGAAAAGTTTCAACGTAAGAACAATAAATTGGCAAAGACGCTACACTCAAAATCTTATATTGATGAGAGAGTCAAAAAAAAGTTAACAGTTTACAATGCCACGACGCCAAAATTATATTGTCTACCCAAAATTCATAAAGAAAATATTCCATTAAGACCCATAGTATCTTGTATTGGCTCGCCTTTTTATGATCTGTCAGTTTTTTCCGCGGACATTCTCACGAATGCTTTTCAGAACTATAGTGAGTTCAATATTAAGGATTCATTCACTTTTGTGGAAATGTATCAGGGTTTTGTGTTGCCGGTAGGCCACGTTTTGGTGTCATTTGACGTGGTCTCATTGTTTACGTGCATTCCTCTTCAAATGGTCCTTCAGATAGTTGAAGAGGAGTGGCAACTCATTAGTGACGTTACACCGGTAGATAAGGCTCTGTTTTTGGAAATATTAAAGTTTTTATTTGAATGTAATTACTTTGCATGGGATGGGGGTTTTTATAGTCAGATTTTTGGGACCCCAATGGGTTCTCCGCTTAGCCCGATTATCGCTAATTTGGTACTAGATTATATTTTATTACGAATTATACCTACATTGCCATGCCAATTGGGCTTTATTAAAAAATATGTAGATGACTTGGTGCTGTCCCTGCCGCCGCAATTTATTGATGTTGTCATGTATAAGTTTAATTGTTTTAATGCCCACATTCAGTTCACTGTGGAGAGGGAAGTCGACAGGTCGTTGCCTTTTTTGGATGTTTTATTGATGAGGGGTGAGGAAGGCGAAATTAAGACGGACTGGTTTCAGAAAAAAACTAACTCGGGTAGATACTTGAACTTTCAATCTAACCATCCGATTAATCAGAAACTTAACATGGTCACGGCTTTGAAAAACCGAGTTATGAAACTATCGCATCCAGATTTTCACACCGGGAACAAACACAAATTGCTTAAGCTCTTTTTGAATAATGGTTACCCCAGACACATACTTAAGAGGTTGATTTTTGGTGTCAATCCTGGAAGAGTGGTCACTGACATAACGGCCCCGACCAGGAGTGATCCTACTGTTTATAGGAGGTTTCCCTTCATACCTGGTTTTTCGCACCTCATCCCTCGAATATTTTGCACCGAAAGTTTGAGGATTGGTTACTACAATCTTTGCACAGTGGGTAGTTTCTTTACCAAGCTGAAACAAAAAACTCCATCACTGTATATGTCCAATGTTGTTTATTGTGTGCCGTGTGCGGATTGTAATGCTAGTTATGTAGGCCAAACCGGCAATTGGTTGAAAACGAGAATGAGCCAACATAGGCTCGACATTAGAAACAACAAACTAACTAGCGCTTTATCTCAGCATGCCATAAATAAAAGCCACAATATCGACTTCGACAACGTCAAAATACTGTTTAAAAAGCGTAACCTGCGTGAGAGGCTCTTTTTTGAGATGATTGGAATAAAAGGGACGAGCGATGCCATGAACTTGCGATCGGACACAGAAAATTTGAGCAATATTTATAGTTTTTTACTAAATTTAGATTACAATAAGTTCACTGACGCAAATAGTACCACCATAGCTGTAGCTGATATCAGTGAATTAATTTTTTAAGAGGGTGGAAGTTGTCATTTTCGTGTCCTCAATTTGTTGTGGTTTGTCATGTTGTATCATTGTGATATTATGTAGTCGTTTGTAAGTTTGTCAGTTTGTTCAGGTTGTTTAATTTTTACTTTTTTAATATTTTGCGACTATTCGAATATTACCGGTTGTGTGCAGTTTGGAATGTATGGGAAGGAAAAAACACCTTGTCGAGTCCTTCAGTCTTAGTTGAACGTTTGCACTGGTACATTGTATTTGTCTGTTTAATGCCGTTATCGTCGATTATTGTGACTTTGTGTTGAGACTGTTATTTGGTATGTTTCATCCATTTTTAGACTGTAGTGCCGTCATGTTCAGGTATTGTGTAATTTTGTTTTTAGTTCCCTGAAGAAGCCAGAATTTACTGGCGAAATATTGGAATAAATGAAAAGGTCTATCTAGTTGGCACTTTTATTTCAAGCTCTAACAACCCAATAAAAGCACGGTTTTCCGTTATATATAAATTTTTATTATCCACTTTGTTTTTCAAATTTAATTTAAATATATGGAATTTTGCCGGAGTCGCAGCCGGAGTCGCAGCCGGAGTCGGAGTCGGACTACAAAAATTATCTAGAGTCGGAGTCGGGTGTTTTTTTCGACACCACAGCCCCATGGGCGCCGTTTGAAAATGTTCCAAGGGGGGGGGGGAATTCTTTTTAGTATTAAATAGTGACTTGATATTAAGGTCTATGCCATTAACTGTTTGCAGCATTTTCGTCTTGTGTTAATTTGCATACACTATGAAAAATCTCTGTCGCTTTAAGCTAGTGAAATGTTTTTGTTCACATTTTTGTGTGCTAATAGCCATCCATGGCCGTGATCCCTGTATGCTCGCCAACACTTACTTATTATATATTGATATTCATTGGATTTCAAGTCATTTTCCCGTCTTTCTATCGTTTATTAATGTGGGATTAATATTTTTAATTAATACTCTTATTCTTGAATTTAAGGTTTTGTATGATTTTCAACCAATATTGTAGCCTTTTTATTATTTTTTAATACGCTAGGAGAAATGGTTGTTAATTTCCTATAATAATTTGTAGCTCGTGGTCATCGAGCATCTGATACTTTATCTTAATAACAAATTGATAAACAATAAAAAGGCTACTATATTATAAATACTATATTATTTTTAAATTTACCCCGTTAACGAGAAATAATAACTAAATGTAGAGAAAAGTGGATTAATTTGAGAATTCTGTGTTACGGATAATCGATGACGAAATAATATTTTTTTTATTTTACTATTATACTTGAACACTTGAACACGCGACAATGTTAGGTCAACTACTAACTTTTGAACGAACTGATGTACGGAAATGTATTGTGTCAACGCTGGAGAGAGTCAGAAAATGGTACCAATATTACAAACAGCATAGAGAATCTATTGTCATGTATCATAGGATGGCCCTTTTAATACCATATAACTTTCGTTAATTTTTTATTATTTAACGTTTTTGAAGCTCCCTTTTCATTAACCGAAGTTTTGTAATTTTAGTAGCAATTTTGGCCAATAATGATCTTTAAACCTTTTTAAATTATTATGATTTTGAAAAAGGTATTTTATGATACTTCATACAACCTACTTTACTAAAGCAATTTCTAAAGTTGGTACAATATTCCGGCTCTCTGCAGTTCCTAAACGGCGTCTATCTGGACATGAGTTCGTTATCAAAAGATGGTCTACTATCAAACATTGACTATTATACCTTATCTATATATTCTACGCTTATTAGTTTAACGCCCAGTGTAATTAAGATAAACTGCTCAGCAGTGCCAAAAATTGCGAAGTAATGGAATATAATAAGTACGATCAAATAAAAGTGCATACAACAATTCTTATTTTGTCAGTATCTTGTCATCTTGTGGCTCTTTCGCGACTGTTACGAGAGGGCAATATAGCAACATCTAATAAAACTGACATTGGTGACAATAGCCGATAATAATCGGAATAGTCATCATTTATTTAGTAATTTTTTTCCATACTTCACTCGAAAATGTCATTTTTGTTTGTTTGTGGGGACACGAAAGCTTTCAAGCCTAGCCGCGAAAATATTTTACACACAAGCCGGGTGGCGACCGACCGGTCTGTGTAGCTTTCAATTCGGTTTGATTTTTGCGAGATCGATCTGATCAAAAAGATCAACCTGATCTATGATCAAAAGATCCATCTGATATGATAATTACCGATTTATCGATCAGATCTATTTATCGGTCTTCAATAGTGATCAAAGATCGATCACAAATTTCTCGCCCACCCCTATCTTTTTCGGTTTTCGCGTAGCGGTAGTTGGGTTCGAAATCCAGGGGGGGGGGGCAAGCGCCCCCCCTTTTGCCCCCCCCCCCTTGCCCATATGTAACGGCGCCCCTGCACAGCCCGGAAATGACCTTCATATCTTACTCACTACTTGTGAAATTATCCATATTGATCTAACAAAATAACAAAACCCGACACAAAACCAGAAAACGTCGCGGCAAACACGGAAAGCAACCACGGCAAACACGGGACTTCACACCGTTTAAAATACGTATTTGTTAATATTACAAACGGCTGCAACCTTTTAATGAATTGAAAACCCTAAGTTTTTAACAATAATAATTATTGCATATTATTTATATTCCAGCAAAGTTCGAAATATCCCCCGCAAGCTCTAATATTAATATTGGAGAAAAGAAAAGCCTCTTTTTGCAATAATTTATATTTATTTGCTTCGAAGCAAACATACGAAGCAAATAAATATAAATTATTGCAAAAAGAGGCTTTTCTTTTCTCCAATATCACTTGCAATATGGACTTCTCCCTAATCTAATATTAATGTCTATGCAAAATAATTAAAAGTATAATGTAAAAAACATTAATTTTATATTATTTTTTAATCGTAACATTTTTCAGTTGTCTGACATTTGAAACATTTTGTTGTAAACTAAACATACTTACGTAATATTTCAAAAATTAAACATAAACATGAAATTTTGCGTTTACTAACACAATATCTTGAAATGAGATTTTCACTTCATGTAATCAAGAACTTTTATGTTTATTAATATAATATAAAACTTAATCAAATCAATCAAAACTCTAATTGAATCGGCGAGTTCGAAAACAGTACAAGTTCAAAATTGGCCATTTTGAACTGAATTAGCCAAAATGTTCACTATGATTTATTCTATCGAACACACTTAAAGAGAATGCTTGGGCGAAATAAACAAGTCCAGAACAGTGCTTTTTTGCTCGCTCATGCAACGCGTTTCTACTCAGTTTCTACTGATATCAGTCCTATACATCCGCCAACTTCGTAATTTGCATTCAAATCGTTGTTAAGGTACGCCGAAGTAATCAATATGAATATCAATATCAAAAAGATAAATAATATTAAAAAAAATCCACAAGTATGTAACTGGTGAAAATTTATAACTTTACTACCACGTGACTTCCGGACCGACTACCACCGTAGAAGAGAAAATTTAATACTATTATGTATATAATCATCAAACTCTATATCATACTCTTATCATATCGCCATATATGTATAGGGTTAGTCAAAATTACCGGAACACCTAAATAATTTTCCAACTGTAAACAATTTCAAAAAATTTTTCAAGTAAAAGTTGAAGTTGAAGTTATTCTGCATATCTCGTAATCTTCCCTTTTTCAAATAGAACATCCTCTATAACTTCACATTTTTTTAATTCTAAGATTAATTCAAGAATCTTTGTATGATTTTTTTTATAAAATGCCTTATTTTTGAGTTATGATCAATTAATCAAAAATAGACGAAATTACCGAAAACCTAAATAATTCCCCAACTGAAAAAAAAATTTGTGTTTAAACAAACTATTGTTTATTCTGGAAATTTGGTAACATACATTTTTTAATTCTAGAATTAATTCTTTTATAGAAATCATTTTTTTAGTTATAAGCAATTAATCAAAATTCCTGGACTTCAAATTAAGAATATTTTCCCACATACATACACATTTATTTAATTTACCAGCTTTAATTTATTATGCTATTTTATAGTTTAGTTACTTTTTCTTGATTTTTTTTATTTTTATATCCGTTAATGATCGGTTAATTGCTCATAACTCAAAGATGATGCATTTTATAAAAAAATGATTCTTACAAACGCTTAGAATTACATTTTTTTAAATATACAGGGTGTTCTATTAGAAAAAGAAAAGTTTACCAAATTTTCAGAATAAAATGAACATCCGTATATTGAAAATATATACATAGCTTGTTTAAAACAAAAAAACTTTTGTTTGAATTTTTCTTTGAAATTCTTTACGGTTAAAGAATTACTAAGGTGTTCCAGTAATTTTAACTAATAATGTATATACCGCCATTTTGAATTTATTTTAAAAATCTGAGATGACATTTGTAATTATCAATCTTCAAATATTACGGGAAATAAGTTTAATGCAAATCCTACATCATATATACCTATAACACAATAAAAATATTATTTAAATGCTTTAAATAAACAAGTATTGTTAAAAATATAAGCTGTTTTTCCGTCGAGTTCAAAGACAGTACATGTCCATGATGATTGTTTTAATCATAGCTCTGCTTTTAATCAAATATAAATAAAATATGTAGTACATTTAATTCTCTATGAACTACTTTATATTTTGTCTATTGGCACAAAATAGCTAACTGCTATACTTTTCAAGATATTGCACCAACAAAATTATTTTGTTAATTTTCTCAGAACTCACTTTTTGGACTTGTAGTGTTTTCTAACCGACCGATTCATTTGATAAATCAACAAATAAGTTTTTGTTTGCAAATCTTCATTTAAAAATTCTTTGGGTATCCGGTTTTGTTAAGTTAATAGCATCGTTAATAGATCTGGTGTCTATTTAGATAATATAATCCTTAATTTAAAAAAAAAAACGAAGAATTTTAGTCCAACAACAGTACTAGAAGTATTAGAATTTTCAAGTTAATTCGTTGCAGAAATAAAAAAAAATGTTAAGTTGTTTTAATACCCAGTATATTATTCGTCGAAGCAAATTAAACTGATATTTATATTTTATAAATAAGTCAACGGTTAAAAATTCCTAGAGTATAAAAATGTTATTTCTATTCGAAACATCGTGTATGTGCACTGACAAAACACGTTTCAAATTCTCGAAGCGGACCGGCCGGCTGGACACAAACGTGTTCTATTATGGCTGTAAAATAACTACGCCGAATGTTGCTCGAATATTTGACGAAAACATACTCATACCGTCAATGCTCCACAGAAAAATACATTTTCGTTGTCGAAAGAAATTGTTTTCGAGGCATAGTACGAGATGTCTTTTTATATTTGAATTTCGACAAGGAATTAATGTCCTTGTACGAAGTATGCTGTTTTTGCTGCATTACTAACGCGTTTCGGAAAATATAATAATTTAATAATATGAAATGAATAAGGAATTTATTGTTGACGCCAAAAACACTATACATACCTACATCACAATAAAAATATTATTTAAATGCTTTAAATAAACAAATATTGTTAAAAATGTATGCTGTTTTTCCGTCGAGTTCAAAAACAGTACATGTCCATGATGATTGTTTTAATCATAGCTCTACTTTTAATGCAAATATAAATAAAATATGTAATACATTTAATTCTCTGTGAACTACTTTATATTTTGTCTGTTGGCACAAAATAGCTAACTGCTATACTTTTCAAGATATTGCACTGACAAAATAATTTTGTTAATTTTCCCAGAACTCACTTTTTGGACTTGTAGTGTTTTCGAACCGACCGATTCAATTGCAATGTAGGTATTTAATTATACATTAAGGTAATAAATCACTATAAACCAGCTGGAAGTTTTCGAACACGGTTACTCAACTAAGAAATTTCGGATATACGAATATGCAGCGTAAACGGACAATTACTTTCGCAGAAAGGCTGAGGAGAATAAAGACTCGTGCGTGGATGTATCATCGGCACACTGCTTGAAGAATTTAAAATAGTGATAGGAACACACATTGTTCCATGAGTTACAATATGAATACCATCGATGCTTGCAATTCTATGATACAAGTTAAAGAAATGATATGCTTAAATAAATCGTTTCAATCTTTGTTACGGTTGAGTGCCTTTCGAAATTCCATTGTTTATGAAAGTAAAGCTTGTTTGCGGCGTCGCGTCGTCGAGCAAAATGTGTGTCTAGATTGCTTAGATCTGCATGGACCAAAAGTATTGCCATCAGCATCGGTGGTTCAGTGGTAGAATGCTCGCCTGCCACGCGGGCGGCCCGGGTTCGATTCCCGGCCGATGCAATTTATTTTTGGATTTTTTTTTGTAAAATTTTGAGTCTGTTGATCAACAGACAGACCAAGAAAATTATTCAAAAGCATAGCGGAAAATTAAAGTTTACATACCCACTGATTTCTGGGAAGAGCGTTCTAAATTTTACGGTGATGCTGTATGAGGCGCATGTGTGGGGCAACACAGCTCATCCAAGTTAAAACGCATTCAACTAAAATTCTCTGAACTATTGATGATGAGAATAAGTAAAATATTTACCGTCCAAAATGACATTTGTCAGATAAATATAGATCAACAACTAATCTCGTTTTATGTTTTGAATAGGTATTTAAAAAGATACCAACAACATCAATCAATTTAAAAAAAAATACTGTAAGTAGTGAGTACAGCAGAACAAAAAAATACAGGGTAGGTATTAATTAATTGTAATTAATCATTAAAACTCATTAAAATATAATAATTACTTATAAAGGGTAGGATAATGAAATGGGAAATTTTAAAACACAATATTTAATTCACACGTTTAAGTGTTGGTAAAGGAAAAACAATGTCAATTCAGAGTGAGTCCGGTCAATAAGAGATTTCAATTGAGATTGAAAAAGATCAGCAGGGCTAATAATTGACAATTATATTAAATTCTAAGCCCAAATTTAACATCAAAATTTGCAGCCTGGTAAGTTCTGGAAGCATCCTCATTCTTGCGCAAAGTCTGCCGAATGTTTCAAAAAATATTTTATATACTTATCTCAATCCCTTTGCATTTTCGAGCAAAAATACTTCTACATTGAGCATACAATATATTACTACCACATCTGCCTAATTAAACATTCTTTTTAACATTATAGGGCAACAAACACCTGCAAAAAAAAATTCTTTTCGACGGTATTATGTTTCAAGAATGTTTCCTGAGCCTTTTATTACAAGTGAAAACTGTTTCTTGTATGCCCTTTTTCGTGAAATCTAAATATGATAGCAGAAATTCCAAATTGTGTTTAGTTTTTAGTGAAAAAAATAATTTTTTGTTTTTAGCACTGACATTCTAAAAACTAGGGTCATGTGAAAATGTCTGCTTTCAGATTCAGATTCTATGGAGAAAGCATACCAGAAACAATTATTACTTGTTAGATTTTGTTCATTGTTGGCCTGGATAGTCACGTAGTTTAGATCATTGTATTTTGTTACAAATTTAAGTATTTTAAAATATATCAAATGCTCTGATATCAAGACTCAAAAGTTAATAGATTAATATTTTTCTAGATTTTCGAAGGCTTATTTATTATTTTTAATTATATTATTAAATTACATATGTTTCACGCGAATTAAGTATGAATATAAAGGAACAAACTGAGAACCTTGCAGAAGAAAATAAAAGTTGAAACATGGACCACGCTATAGTGTATACGCTGTAAACTTAAAGACCTATAATACGGGCTTCTACTTCTGACCCAAAACGCTAGACAACATGCGCAGAAGACTTGGAGCCGCTGTCAAATTTGGTAACATAATATTGCTTAAAATCCCCAGAAAACACGCATTCCATGTAAAATTACCAATTTCGGCTTTAATCATGAAGTATTCTGTATCTACGTATCCCAACTCAAGAAAGCTTGCCGCGGGTGTACCTGTTTTTATGTACTATGCTCGCCAAAAAAAGTCGTACACCTTGTAGCTTTGTAAATGGTTCTTTTATAACCTATACGCTGTCATTTTGACATTCGTCATAGGGATGAAACATACACCAACAGTTGACAAGGGGCTTCTACTTTTGACCCGAAACGCTAGACAACATGCGCAGAAGACTTGGCGCCTCTGTCAAATCTGGTAACATAGTATTGCTTAAAATCCCCAGAAAACACGCATTCCATGTAAAATTACCAATTTCGGCTTTAATCATGAAGTATTCTGTTTCTACGTATCCCAACTCAAGGAAGCTTGCCGCGGGAGTACCTGTTTTTATGTACTTTGGAAAATTTGCTGAACTGTCCTAACCTAAAAACAGTAGGTATTTTGGTTATCATGTTCACTTCCATATAATTATTCAGTTTTCAATGAATGCATGTCATTCTCACACTTATCTTTTGTCAATTACATTTTATTTGCTACTAATTAGGCTTTTTACAAAGCACAGTTGCCAACTTAATTTAGTCCTGGGTGGTCCTGGGAGAAATGCGCGCGCACATCGTCAGATCAAAAACAGAGTTTTATTTTCCCATTATAGTGACGATATAAAAATATTAAAATGAAAATAAAATAATAAAAAATATTGAGAGAGAATGCAAATAGAACGACCAAGTACTATATTATGTAGGTAGAAAGGAGAAAGGTATTTGTCGGGCAAATATGTATATTATGTAGGTAGAGTACATAATGTGGCAAATAAAATGTAACATAGAAAAGAATAAACAGAAATCTTCTATATCGGCGCGGAAAATCGAAAGCCTGCATATAGACGGCAGTGTAGGCGATTTATAGATCACTACTGGCTAGTGGCTGACCTGGGATAGAGTGGTAACTTCGAACAGTAGATGTCACAACGAACGTTTCCTTTTAAAATGTCATTGGTTAATTCTATAGGATACGTTCAATAATTTATCTAAGTTAAATGTGCAACAATGATTTCCGAAACAAAACACAACATGCACCAATGAAATTAGCTATGCAAAATTACTTGAGCGATTCTAAAATGCAATCAAACATCAACGCTACTCAAACATACAGGTTGCTGGTAACTGTAGACCAACAGGAGGCCGGGAAATTGACGCGGGAATACGTCACTTGGTTGGCCCGTTCAAATTTATATGAATTCATAGATATTAGAAGAAGGCTTACAGACACGCTACGGGCAGTTTTATGGCTCATCTCCAATAAATCTTTCAGAAAACAATAACTAAAATTATTATTGTTTTTTATACGCTCACGAAAAACCAGTGAAATGTATGTACTACGTATAACTGGAAAGGACCCGTAATGATCAATAAGTGAAGCAAATGCATGTATACCAACATTGTATACCAACAACCCGCAGGGTAGTGGGCTAGCCATCCCTTTCTATCTCATACGGTACTATGACCGTATGCGGTTTGAATTTAACTTCTTATTTGTAATATCTTTTTCAATTTGAACAAGTTGATCAACCCTTAACTCTTGCAGAGTCTTAAATACATGAGATAATAATCGCAGATTTAATAAACGTTATATTTTTCTCATATATTCCGCCTAATTAAAATTTAGAGAGTAGGTACTGCGAGCATAAAAAAACGGGGACACTCAAATTTGCACTATTTAAACTGGGCTTCGTGTAGTATGTTGTATATACAGTTCACTGCGTAAAACGTCGAATTCCATATCAGCTAACTTCATGTGATAAACTAAGTGACGTATGCCCATAGTACCAGACTTGGTACCAGACCTGTCTATTTTTAGATGATTTTTAGTAACCTTGCTCAAACACAAAGTATATAAAATCAAATCTCACTAAACTCCCCAGAACTGTCAATTTTGAAAATTCATCAAACAATCCGTCGATGTCATTAGATGGATAACATAACAAAAATATTGGAAAATATTGAAAAATAGAATTAAGACAAGCCGTAAGAAACATTATCAGCGGAAAATTTGAAAATGAAACCTGCGACGTTTGAACATCGTTAACCCCGCAGATCTGAGTTTCAAAGTCAAATATTCTTCCCTCAAACGTGATCGGAAGAAAGAAGATGCTCCACATGTGTGAACATAACAGAAGGGAGGCTTTGCGATACATTTGCTAAACATGTGTAACAAATTTGGAAATTTGTAATGTTAAAAGGCGGAACGAAGTTAATTATTATGAAGTATTAATGCGATATTTTTAGATTTAACTGTACCTGCACGCAATGCTGGATACTTACCTTGATATTCATCGCCTTGCAGATATCCATCATAGTACTGGGTGTGATGTTATCATCAAAACGAATATCATGCGCGGAATTACGTCAAAAGAATATTACTTCCAGCTAATAATGTACCTTGCAAATATAAGTTAACATCATGAGTATCTTAATTCGTCTCTATATTACACTAACTACAAAAAAACTTTCGAATAAAATGTAGACGGAGTACCCGCCACAAAATTCTACATTCTACGGTCATAAAACTTCACTGCGAAAATTTTATGTGAGTGAAAATAATGTGGAGAGGAAGAAAACCGGTCGAAAAATGATTAATTAGCTTAATTATTAGTTCATATTTTCGGGCTTTTTCTTCCGAATTATACAGGAATATACAGGGTGTTACGAAATGACTGCAATAATATGGAGGGGTAATGTAACTCATTATGAGGAAAAATAGTATGGCCAGGCAATAGAGATTTCTTTGTGACAAAAATAGTATCAGCAAACCGACGGTCCCAGGTCACGTGGAACACTCCGTAGATGAATTGTGATGTGTTTTCGACTCGCAAATATCATTACTTAATTTGTTATAAACAAAAAACCACAAAAAAACGTAAATTTTTTCGTTTATCGCTTGTAAAAGCTGAACCGATGGAGCAATCTTGATGCTTTCAACAGACGAATTGTAGAGAATGAAAAGACGAAAACAAACAAACCCTGCACGAACTCGATCGCATTAAAATTAACGGAGTAAATTCGGAAAAACCCGGAAAAATCTGCGTTTCTTCAAAAATTCATAACTCCGCCATTTTCAAAGTAGTCGCGCAGGCTTTTCGCGACAAAGTAGCGATTGGTGGGCACTTTGAGTGTGCACAGCCCAGGCTTTGCCCGATGATTAGTTTTTGCACAATAGGGTATTCCGGTGTTTTTGAAATTGTCATTTTTTACAAAGTATGGGTGCTACTGTTTGCTACTTCAAAAGTAAAATACCAAACATTGTTTTAAATTAAGAGAAATCGTCGTTTGAAGTTTGAATTAGGATTGGTCTTTGTGACGTCACAAAGACCGCTCAAAGTAAGCGACTTGACAACGTTGCTATATCTAGGGTGCACGTAGTAAATATTTGTCTTCTGTTGTGTCAACGTTTAGAATCGCTCGTTTGTTGACATCTGCTTTGGTTATTGAGGTTATATCAAACACTTGTCCAAAATGTATAAACTCCAACGCCGACATTGTTCTGTGCCGGCCATAACAGCAGTAGAACAGTAACTCCTGATAAGATTTTCTTTACATTGCCGACTAGCGAGATGAGAGATGTTTGGCTTCAAGCTTTGGGAATGACCAAATCATCTCTCAAAAAAGTTACCTTCGTTGTCAAACAACAGGGTCGTCAACCGTCAACTTGGCCGATCAGCTGTTCGAGAACTGTCCGCTGTTGCCAGCGCTACTAGGGATCGGTAATCATCGTGTGTTTCCGAGGGTGGTCGGTGAATTCAAACGAAATGCACCTTTAATTGCAATAGGCTATTTGACTATTATTGGAAAACCATCTTAGTGTGTTTATTCCTTCACTCTACATTGGAAATGCATTATTTTTTGTAATTATTTCCTCAATATTTCATAAAAATCAGCGTTAAAAATTGAATCACAAAAAGTCCCGCCAAAACGATATTTTCTGTTGTGTGACGTCACCGGTTAGTAGTTGTCAAATCGGCCCATATCTGTCAGCATCGGCCAGCATCGGCATCATCGCCGTTTGGTAATTGTGTTGTATGATGTGTTGTTTTCACAATTTCTACATAAAAATGGGTTATAAATGGTGTATAAATCCACAATGCAGAGATACGTCAAGAAAAACTCCGGATAAACTATTTGTTGCTGTTCCGCAAGATTTGAAACTGCGAACAAAGTGGTTGGCTCGTAGAAATCCAAATGAAATAAATAGCCGCCAATACAAGTGTTTTCTGTTGTGAAGATTACTTCGACATAAGTAAAACTGACTAGAATAAGTCATCTATCGTATTTTCGAACCAGGTATTATCTGATCTGACAGCTTAAGGTTAGGGGTATCCTAACCTACAAAGTTATGCTTACATCACATGACGCTTTCGTGCTATTAAATTCAAACGGGAGAAGCATAGAGCGCGTTCGGATAACCAGGTATTGTACGGTGAGAGAGACGCGCTGCATAATAGGCGGACTAACGTCATACGGCGTTTATCTGCATATAAAGGAGAGACAGCCGACCCAAGTTATCTGAGCATTGCTCTCCTCATATTCTACCCTGACAAACTGAACGCGCTCTAAGCGGACTAACGAATGACATCACTGGAGACTGAGCCAATTACAGAGCGTTTTCAATCACGTGATAGGACGTGAATAAAATTCAATTTTAATTTTGGTTTTTCATAGAAATAAAGCATATTTTTTTTGAAAAGTAATAACAAATAGCTTTCTTAAACTGTAATCTATTAGGATGACTATAATACATGCCATATTTTTAATACAGTCAAATACCCTATTATCTCATAGAAAAACTAAATCAAAAAGCTCATAGCTTAACTTTATGAATCCTCATAAATTGTACAATAGGTTAAACCGAATATCTGCTTAAATTTTGACATGACCGGAATACCCTATTGCGATTGGAATTTTTTTTATGCAGTTTGGTTCGGCGAGCCTGGATGCGTCGGAGGTGGTCCGATTTTAATTTTTTTAAAAGTATTTCTAAAGTAGAAGTATTGTGCTACAAAACGTCTATTCTGATTTTTCGTTAAAATGTTGCGACATAGGCGAAAAATGCTTGCAATCATGACCGAAAACTGCCGTACGCTCCAAAGCGATCGAGTAGTGGGGTAGGCGGCCGACTCGGCGAAGCGCGGATTACTATAGATACGCGCTTCCCCGCGTATCTATAGTAATCCGCGCACTTTTTTTTTTGAGCCCTATCATCCCAAGAAATACAAATTTATTAGAGTTTGTACTCTTTGCCCCCTGATTGTTCAGGGGGCAAAAAAGTTTTACATTGCAGTTATTTCTAATGTCCAATCAAAGGCATACTTAAAAATCCAGCAGGGTTTGGCGATATTTTCAGTGTGCTGTAATACAAAATACTAAAATTTTATTGTCTATAATTTCTTCTTTTTTTCGTTTTTGTAATTATTAATCTGAAAATTTTACAAAGTTTTACAAAGTTACAACCACAATATACAAACGTAATAAAATAAAATTACCATTAAAGTAATAAAATAATGTACAACCTTGAAAATATGTTCACAGTTCAGGTGAAGGTTTGTTGAGATGCCAAGGTATGCTGATCTAACCCCATTCAAATAATGTTTAGGGACAATTTTTCAAGTTCCTTAAAGAGATTTTTTTTTAATTTTCATCAAAATTATTTGGATGAAAGCGTTTTAGGAAATTGAAACTTTTACCTACCACTAAAATTTTGGGATTGTCATTCTTTTAAAATAAGTAACATTATGTGTTTCATATTAACAAGAAAATACTGAAAACCACTTACTTATAAGTTTATGAATAAAAAACGGAACAATAAACTACAATAGAACACTCAATAAGTAAATAAATATGAACGGCGCGGCGCTTGCTTTAAAAAAAAAAACGATCATTTACAGAAGTTAAATGTACATGGAGTTATATGTGTATAAATACAACGCACCAATCTATAAATCAAAATAATGATAAGTCAAGATCACAAAACAGTTAGGTCCTTACTTTTATTTAGAACATCTGACCAATAGAATTTTTTGTATTTCCCTTCCAATGTTGCCCCCTCTACTCTTATAGGTCCAAATCGCTCAACTATTATATTTTGTGTACTGCAAAATGTGGTTCATCTAATTGATGTAGAGAACTATAAAAATATAATATACAGTATAGTAGTAAAAGTTTGAAAACAACTTGGAAAGTTTAAGTGTTTTTGCGAGTAAAATGCAGTAATATTTAATCAAGATAACGTAACAAGATCATTTTACATTTTACAATTATATTTACTGTAATTCCTTTGGATAAATAAACATTTCAGAATAATAATAGATTTTATTTGCCCAACAGACTCTTCAAACGTAACAATAATAATAATAACCTTTATTTCAATGTACAAATAATTTACAATACGCTCAGGCAAAAAAATCTGGCCCACCTAAAATTTTGATAATCTTTGATGGTTGTATATCTTTTGTAATCTGAGTTTAATGACTATTTTAGCAAACTATAATAAATTAGGGAACTTGGGCAGCTTTGTCACCTTCTTAGAAAGTCACATGAATTACCAACGTTTTGCTTCTTTATTCATCCCAATATCTGAATCTTTGTACAAGATACACAGCCTTGATGTTCAATATCTTCTGCAATTTTTGTACGATTTTGATGATTGTGTCACTACTTTATAAGAAAGTTCATTACGATTACCACACACCTTTTAAATTAAAGACAAAAAGTAATTGAATCTTATTATACCAGAAGAACCGAAACGGAGTTGAGATACATTTTCAAATAAAACATTTGTACCTTTTGCAATATAAAGTTTTTTGGTCTAGATTTTGTGCGATTATCCCCAAAACATTTTCTACTGGTTTAATAAGCTGTAAGCTGTTTTTCTTAAATATTTTGAAAGCGTGGCATAATTTTAACGAATTTGTTTATAAAACAGCGGAAAAATCATCAAAATCGGTAAAAGATTGCCAAAGTTTTACTCATCTATCTCTTAGAAATAAATAGATAAGACAAAAAACAAAATGTTGAGATGTGATATTTTGATGATATGGCTTTATACCAAAGTACATCAATATTACAAAAGTTACAAAACATCAAAAATTGGGCTGTTACTTGCTGGTGAGTATTCATAAAAAATAATTACAACTTTATTTTTACTGCTATGCCAGCGCTTGTACTTTTTATAAATTTCCATAGACTAGCATAATCACCAATAACACTGTCCTCCCGGGAAATTTTAGCTAATAATTATTCTGACCCCCTGAACACATTCCCCAAGGCGTTTTTCCGAATTTGAATTTCTACTTTGCTACTTCCCGCGGATGTTGCTTCCTAACGAAAATAGCAAAAAAACTAAAAATTTTCGACCGATATTATTTTTTTGCGAAAAAGTGATAAAACTGCACTTTTCGAGGTTGACCATCCCATACAAAAATAAAGTACATTAAATTTCCTATAAGAGCACTCCTGAAATGCATTTTTGGTTGCACGGTTTGGCCGCTAGAGCACGCCGAAAGAAGGGCAAATTTTCCTACTTTATGTAAAACCCAGTTTTCGAGTTAGTTAAAGAGGCTAAGATTGTGCTAAAATTACATTAATTTCCTTATAAATTGCACATCTTAATCACTTATTTTGGCCAAAACGTTTCGCCGTGAGAATGGGGTTGATTATGTCATATTAAACTAAGCGAAGCCGCTAAGTCAAGAGCCCGAATGTTTATAAAAAAAAATTAAAAATTACATAATACATTAAGTATTAATTAAAAAGAGCAAATATATGGTTTTTAATAAATAAATAGTAATAATATAGGTCTCTGAATTTTTGAAGGGCTCTTGTTATCGCGGTTTTGCGTAGTGTGACATAAAATTTTAACGCGCTCTAGCGGCTACACAGTTTGGCTAAAATAACTGAAGTGATGCAATTTGTAGAGAATTTAATGTAGTTTTATCAGAATCTAAGCTTTTTTGTAATTACACGCACATCACATAAAATAGGGAAACGTGGCCTTCTTTCAGCGCGCTCGAGCGGCAAACCATTCAACCAGAAAATACACTTGAAGGTGCTTTTTATAGTGTAGGTACTTTGTTTTTGTATATAGTGGTCTACGTCGCAAAATGCATAGTTTTATGACTTTCTGGCAACAAACTGAAGAAAAGTCGCGAAATTTTGAGTTCTTTTGCGATTTTCGTTGTGAAATTCGTGTTGAAATTGGGATTCAACTCCCCAAAAAACATATAAAATGGTAGAAAAAAAAACTTTTATTTTTTTTCCTGGCCAAAACACCATTTGCCTGGACTAAAATTATGAATAAAATTAAAAATAAATTTGTAAATATCTCGCTTATTCGAGCTAACCTAGAAAAACGCCTTTGTGGAAGTGTTCAGGGGATCATAAAGAATCATTATTAGCTGAAATTTCCCGGGAGGAAATTCTTTGTTGCACAGTGTAATTTACGTAAGAGGTTCCTCTTTTGCGTGTGTCTTCAAATGCTTTCTCAGATTTGAAACATTCGCACTAGCATAGCCACATCTCTCACATTTAAAAGGCTTTTCACCCGTATGTTTCCTAATGTGCAGCGTAAGTTGACCGCGCTGCGCACTAGAATAATGACAAATTTGGCACTTAAACGGCTTTTCTCCGGTATGGATACGCGTATGCATCTCAAGAGTAGCGCCATTTCTACAAGCATACTCACAAATATCGCACTTAAATGTCTTCACCTCGGTATGAGATTTCATATGTTGCGTAAGATTACCACGGTGTGCAGAAGCATAGTCACAGCTCTCACATTTAAAACGTTTCTCACCCGTGTGTTTGCTCATGTGCACAATAAGACCACCGGGTTGTACACTAGAATAATCGCATAATTCGCATTTATATCGTCTCTCTCCTGTATGGGTTCGCATATGCATAATCAGAGAAGGCTTTGCTGTACTAGCATAATCACATAAGTTGCATTTAAAAGGTTTCTCTCCGGTATGAGTTCGTAGATGTGTCACAAGGCCATTCATATTCGCACTAGCGTACGGACACATGTTGCACTTATGTGGCTTTTGTCCGGTATGGGTATGCGTATGCTGTATAAAATGACAACGTCTTGCGGTAGTGTAGTCACATGAGGGGCATTTAAATAGTTTCTTTTGAATTTGACGGCGCCTTATGTACTTTCTTTTTTCTTTCTTCTTTTCTTTATGTGTATCTATTTTTGTATTTTCTTCGAGTTGAGTCGATTGTGTTGCTTGGTTGTCAGTCGTGCTATGGTTGAATAGTTCGTCTGGGGTTTCTGCTTTGAGATGTTGGGTAGGTTGTACGAAGTCTGTAGAAGCGGACTCGGAAATAGTGGTTTCCGTGAGATCGATGTCTTCGATTTCTTGTTTTATGTCTAACCTGGAAAATAATGAGTAAAGTAAGACAGCGTCCAAACTGTACAAGTCAAATATTCGACAATCAATGAAATCCACAGAATAACAAAAATATTGACAGTTGTAATTTACATTGTCGCTCAAAGAATACTTCTAAAATAAATTAATCAGAATATAAGTGGTTTCCGAACATTTTACCGTATGAATTTCTATTACTTTAGATTTTTCCATGTAGATTTAAATTATAATTGTAATTAAACACTGTTTTTGCCTCTTAACCCTTGTATTCATTATTCATTTATTTAAATAGGAGACTTGTTTCGATTTCTTCAATCATTGTCAATCCTAAATTGCCAAATTTATAAAGATCCCAAAATCAGGCATATATAGACCATTTCCTGTTCAATGATTTCAATTTAGTAATTGGCATATTCTGCATCAACGCGATGCACGAAGACATAATCAGAGCGAGGTTTCAGATCTAAAATAGTTGTACATTTTGTTCTGTCAATAGCTTTTCATCTATGATATTGCATAATGGTTTACTATAATAGGGGTGCAACTTTAAAAAGTAGGTAAACTATACAGGAGAAACATTGGAAAAATATCTGCTTTTTCGGATGAATCTAATAGAAGTATAAATATTGTGACGTTTAATATGTATACCTACCTACATGAAAACAAAAAAAATGTCAATATCACATTGGAGAATGAAATTTACATTCTAAAAAAACAAAATTTTTATGTGGATTTTGGTCATATTTATATATTTTTCAATTTTAAACTTCAATCTTTTTAAGATTTGAAAAAAGGACGAATAGGTTCATATAAAAAGTCTAAATCAGGTAACACTTACTGTTTAAAAAAATCTTTGTACAATATTCTAATAATATAATATTAAACATTTTTGTACAATATTCTACATATTTAAAGATAACCCAAAATGGCAACTTTACTGGGTTTATTTCCCTTATTTTTGCTAATTTTAGTGTACTTACTGATAATTCCATATACATATTTAATTCTGTCAATAATAATTTTATTATATTAAATATTCAACATAAAATCTGTCCAATTCTTTTTGCGAACTCTTTTAAATTAATAAACAAAATAACTCTATATTGGGTCGTTTGTAGTTTGAAAATCATTTTATATAGGAAAAAGTGGTAAATTGTACATTGTACAGAACCAAGTTCTTAGGGTGCCAGGTTCTAATAAAATTTGCGGGCGTGTTAGAATATTGAAACCCAACACTTTCTGCTCAGGATCCCAGAAGGGTAACTGTATTGGATTTATATCCCTTATTTTTGCTAATTTTTGTGTTGGTACTATTATGTAACAGTAATATTTTGGCATACTTTTTGATAAAGAATCTAATAACAATGCTGTATTTAATAATAATAGTAAATTATTTGATGAGCACATAATTAAGGATAGAAATCCCAAGCATGACATTTATACGCGAGTCGTAGGCGAACATATAAACATGCAAGCGATTTATATCTGTTGTGTGCAAGTCGAATACGACCTTTTATCTACGACTCATAACTTCCATTTTATATCAAATATTTTTAATGTATTTGTCAATGATGTCGAGGCGAAATGTCAAATAATTATCAATAATAATAATAATAATATAATTATCATCCACGTAGGTTTTGACAGACCTTGACAGTACTTTTGTATAAGGATGACAGTTTGTTCAAATAATGAAGCCATTATTCGAACGAACTGTCATTATTATACAAAGCTAGTATCATCATAATCATCGGTGTGTATCATGGTAGAGATTATATAGTCATAGATAGGTATGCAATGAACTTATTATATGTGAGTCGTAGATAATTAGTATATTATTTGACGAGCACGTAATTAAGGATATAAATCGCGAGTATGAAGTTTATACACGAGCCGTAGGCGAGCGTGTAATCATGCGAGCGATTTATATCCATTGTGTGCGAGTCAAATATGACGTTTTATCTACGACTCGTAAATTCCATTTTATATCAAATATTTTAATGTATTTGTCAATGATGGCGAGGCAAACTGTCAAATAACTGTCGTCCATGTAGGTTTTGACTGACTTTGACACCTGCGTTGTCATTATTACTACTGTCATTATTATACAACGCTAGTGTCATTATAATCATTGGTGTGTATCGTGATGGGAATTATATAGTCATAGATATGTATGCAATTAACTTATTATATGTGAGTCGTAGATAAAGATTATTACTTAGCATAAGTGCTTTTGTTATTACATTTTAGAAACAAATCACAAGTATAAAACAGTTAAATTAAAAAGAATAATGATATATGTCTACTTATGTTTACGTCATCCCAATCAGCATTCACGTATAGAGTTACAGGGTGCCCATGATAAACAATAATAGATAGATAGATAGATATATATAGATATAGATATAGATAACAGCAAACGCTGATAGTGCATATTTAGTTTATATAAGCATTGTATTGTTAATTGTAGTCTCAGTTCATAACAACATCGTAAGTAATCTGTATTGTCACTGCAGACTAGGGGTGGGCGATCTTGCAAATTTGTGATCGATCTTCGATCAATTGGAGATCGATCTGATCGATCGATCTTTTAGATCTTCCATTAACGTACGATACGTGTCCGGCCATGTACGTATCATCAAAAGATCGATCAGATCGATCTTTCAAATAAGAAGATCGAATGATCGATCAGATCAATCGATCGATTTTTTTGCCCAGCCCTACTGCAGACTATAAATAGAACACCACATATAATATACAGTGTATCAAATATTATACGTGAAATAAATTCGCTTTTAAAAAAAACGGTCTTGTCATCCAAAAAAGATAAGTATAGTAGTAATTATTGGAGATTAGCCTTGGAGAACCTTTCAGCCATACAAGGCATGACGTTTAGTTTTGAGACACCTGTATATCATATTGATTGACATATCGTAACAGGAAGTTTGACTTGGACATAAAATTCCCGCTTGTTGTCTCCGTTCACACATAAAATAAACAAGGAAACTTGACGGTTGGCTAAACGTGTTATGAGTATCCAGGCCAATAGAAACTTTGGCTGACATAACCTCATTAATAAATATAACCAAGCAGACTTTGTTTGATTTTGGCTTGATTTTTACTTACTTCAGTTCACTTGATTCACATTTTATCGTGTAATTGTCAAGATCTTCCTGAGTCTGCACCTCATCTTTGCATTCTTCAGATTGTAGGTCTAGACAAAAACAGAACGTTGCGTGTTAAAATTTCAATGTCGGTAATCTTTAACAACCGTGCATGTTGATTCTGAAACATAAACCTACTTGACAATCACATAGAAGCAAAGATCGTATGTTTCAAAATCGATATACTCGTTTTTCAAAGATTACCGACAATAACCAGGAAACTAACCTGCGCCTGCTGGATTTTGAATATACTTGCAAAAGCTAAAGTGGTTTGCCAGATACTCCTCTTTGCTAAACTTGGACCCACATAAACTGCAATTAAATCTCTTCTTCTGGCATGAATCCGCAAGTGAGTCAGTTTCCTCGGACACCTGACGAACAACATGCAGTTTCAAACAAGTCATAATAATACTCATTTTGATTTAATTTTTGAGGGAAAATGTAACCTACGGTCTGTTCCATAACAGTTTTAACTTTCGGGAAAAAATTCTCTAGTATTATCGCACATTAACCATAGAACTTGTGGATTTCTTACTTCTTTTAGTTTTATTTTTGATTTATTTTATCTTCACCTGATTTAGGCACACTTTATTTGTGTATTTACGATAAATGTTGAGGTTGTTGTCGATCTGTTAAGATTTCTCACAGGTTGTTGTTGTGTTGTCATGAATCATGATTTTTCTTATAGAATAATTAGGTTAGGGGGGAGATTATGTGATTAAAGCGGTAGGTGACAGGCGTCTGAACTAAACGATGTTACGCGGGCTATTGAAATTTGAATAGCAGAGGTATGGTTTATATCATATTTACATATTTGTTTACTTTTCTTTTATTAACGTATTGTAGCCATAAGTCATTATAGTAATGTTTTCGTAACAATAATTTTGTTGTGTTTAGTATTGGGCTTTGGTATTGAGATAATGTAAACCATAAAAATCAATATTTCACTTCAAGATATAATATATATGACTTTATTAATATTATTATATCTTCAGAAATCCCTCATGTACCTCTTGGACTACTCCACATATTTCGGAGAACGGTAATATTTTATAATAAAACAAGCCGCATCAGACCCAGCGCTCCGCCCTGCAACCCTCTATTCTATGTAACAATTCCCATCGTGGACGGACGGAGTCTTAACCCCTCTCTCATGATGGGGAGTCATACGGTATAGGGGTCTCGGGACTGCGGTCAACCCTCTTCGCTAGCGAACCTAAACAGACAAAAACCACGTAAGCCTTTTATTATATAGATTATGATTTCACTAATAGAATATGTTAATAACTGTTTCAGATACAGAAAGATTTGATAATAATATAAGCAATATTTTCATATACATTTAAATTATATTCAGTTCAGTGCTATGTTAACTGAAAAATCCTGTGAACAAATGTCTATGGCCAACAATGATGAAACCTTGCAATAAATTCACTGTGTTTATTTTTTTTCTTCCACACTTGTTTCCTTGAAGTGACAAATTCCCCTATAAATTTCCACTGCTTCGGTAGCTCAACTGGTAGAGCTCCCGACCAGAAATTCGGAAAAAAAAGAATTCAAATAACCCACGTCATAATTATTGCGCCAATCGCGAAATACTCGCTGCCATCGGAAAGGAATTTCAATATTTACGAAAATTATTTATGCAAATTTTGGTGTGGACTACAAATATAAAAATGCTTTCCGATGGCAGTTGCGTCTGATTATTGTCTGCAGTGATATATTATAAAATATAATTAAATGTTAACTATAAGAGCACACGTTATTTTTTCTGAATGTGATAAATGTAATAAATACGAAGTAAAAACAGACATGTTTATAGTAGCGCCATCAACATCTAGTGATTTTTTTTATTTCGAAGCTTTGGAGAAAAGTTTGCTACAGTTCGCTATTTGAATTGAGACGGGTGCCTTAAACAAATTTCTTAATTTTTGTTAGAGTTAAATTACAAGAATCTTTATAACCTGTTATTGATTTTGATTATTTTATCAATACGTACTGCTTTTCAGTGTAATTAACTAAAAGTGTTAGATAACCGGTAACAAAGGTTCTTGAGCACCAAAATTTTGCTCCTTTTTGTGTCCTTTTCGCCAGGGAGTGAATTTAATAAGAATAACTAATATTTCTTACAAATGCAACAAATAAATAAAACAAATAATATAACAATAAATATATTATTTAATTAAGTTAACGTGTGATGAATTTCAATCTTGTGCACCCTCTTTTACAGATAATGGTGCATTTAACACAAAAACATAATATATTACATAATAAATTAGGCCAGTAAAGGAACAGTGTTTTGGACAACAATCATGCGTGCATAACAATTTGTTAATTCTATCGATAGATACACTCAAATGTGTAAAGATGAATGCATTTATCATGCTGTTGTGTACAACCTAAAAATACATATTACCCCTTTTCGATGTTCCTCAGTAGAAAAAAAATCTGATGTGGCCAGGCACATGACTTTATCATACTATATATAAAATTAATAGTTTAGGTGAATGAGATTCTATTTGATCGAGATCGGCCATGTCTGCATTAAAATAAAACTACTAGAACTAGACAGATATGTCGATTAAAGCTGCGTTCGGATATTGTACTCCGTTGACACCGGGTACACCGTCCAAATGACACTTACGTGTTATTGGGTGCAAAAAGTGTAATGCAATATGCGAACGCAGCTTATATTGACAGAAGTTATTGTCAAAACATTATCGTTTGACACCAAGACTACCTACCGTCATTAGAATCAAAAAATCTGACAAATCCTGGCTACTAGTTTTCATGCAGTACGACCGATCTCGTAGAAATAGAATTTGCTCATGCAGCTAAACTATTGATTGTACCAAAAAATGTCATAGACATAAATTATTCAGAATTTCATCTTCTTTAATTTATTATTTAACTATTTCGACGAAATTCCAGAAATGGCGGCTTATTTACAAAATGTTTCAAAAATGCTAAGACTAAACCTGCAGTTCCTTTGGACCATTTTCAACAGAAAGCTTTTCAGTTCTAAGTTTGGTTATGAAACTTCTAAATATGAAGTTTCGTCCCGATACCTTTAGTAGTTTCTCCGGAATCGTCGCCACAAAAAACGGGTACACATCCACACACACACAGACATTTTTTTGTACCTTGGTCAAAAATGTTCAGCGGACCCAAAAAGACATATTTCCGCTAAAATCTCAAATTTTTTTTTTGGCACTATTACAATACTTTACATACTGCGTATGATAAAGTAAAAAGTGTTTTATATAAACCAAAAGCCCAGAAAAATTAAGAGTTCACTTTGGAAACATTCAAACCCTTTTTTTTTTTTTTTTTTTCTTTTTTTTTTTTTAAAAGAGCGGATGGGATTGAAGATCCCACCTCCACCCCGCTGTCGGGTATCACCGAAGCATTCAGCCGACAGCGACATCTTCTTTAATCTGATTTTTAATCAATTGAAAAAGCAAGTTTTCCCTTTCGCTCTTTTGGGTTTGGGTAAAAACCTTTAATCTCAACAAAAACCAAACTAAAAACAACCACCTACGCTAACTACATGCCTTACAACTACTCACTAACTACTAAACATGCATTTTATTAATTATTATCTAACATGCTCTTAAGTGCTAAACTACCAAACTACACATGCAGCACATATTCATGTGTCCTCTACATTGCGTTCACGCGCACTATGCACCGGCCGCGCACCCGCGCACCAGTCGCGAAAGACGAAACGCGCACAGCGCGACGCGGGGAATGCTTTATACGCGCTCACGCGTTACCACCAGGACTTGTTTGACGATTACGTCCACTATTTTCGGGGACACTCACTCCGGTCTTTATTATTCTGGGACTGCGGTACTCCAGCTGTCCCTCCCTGACTTCGGACTTCCTGAAGTCTTGATAGTCCGGTTTTCCTGGACTCTTATCCTTCTCTCGCTCCGGTCTTTCCTGGAGCTCTCCTGCGCCGGCTATCCAGGCGCTATCTCAGCTTTGTTCCATCTTTTCTGATCTGTCCCCAGGCCCATCTCGGTCCCTTATGCACTAAGGGGCGGGAGGTCCTGTTGCTTCCCGACGTTTGTCATCCTTGTCCTTTTCTTGGAGGATTCTTCTTATGGTTTCGGAGATGTGTTTCCATTGATCTGAACCCTTCAGCATTTCCTCCACCATCTTCTCTTCTGTCAGTCCTTCTTCGTACGGGCACGCCCTTCTCAGTTGTTCCCATTGATTGCATTCAAAGAGCGTATGGCCTGGTGTGTCCATTCCTCCGCAATACGCACATTCCGGACGCTCTCTCCTCTTGTACTTGTGGAGGTACGTCCCGAAACAACCATGTCCAGTGAGCGCCTGTGTGAGCTCGTATGTAACCTCACCATGCTTTCTGTTTACCCAGTCTGCCACTCTGGGTATTAGGCGGTGGGTCCAGCGGCCGACTTCCGCGTTGTCCCACTCCGTCTGCCATCTTTCGAGCGTCGTGTTTCTGTGTTCCCTTCTTGTCACTCGGTCTTGGGGTGTCTGAAGGTACTTTCGAGCTCGTTCATCCGCCTTTAGGTGTATCGGGACTAGTGAGGCGACAACCTGAACAGCCGCTGTCGAGACTGTTCGGTATGCCGACGACACCCCGATGGCTGCTCTTCGCTGCACTTTAAGCAGCCTCTCCCTTCTATTAGCATACGCTAGGTCTTCCACCCAGACCGGGGCAGCGTACAGCATTATTGACTCCGCCACCGATGCTAGGATTCTCCTCTTACTCGCTCGGGGTCCATTTACTTTAGGCATGAGCCTGAGTAGCGCCCCGGTCGTCCTTTCTGCTCTTGCGGCCGATTCGTCTATGTGCTTCTTGTACCTGAGATTCTGTTCAATGTGCACTCCCAGGTATTTTACACTTCGCAGGGGCTTGATCGTCACTCCGCCTACCGAAATCTCAACTGGGTCTTGCTTTCGTCTGCCGCAGAGCATTACCGCTTCTGTTTTGTCTGCGGCCAACTCAAGGCGGTGCTCCTCTAACCACTCCACGATGCGAGCGATTGCCGCGTTTGCTCTGTCTTGGACCTCAGCGCACGTTTTACCGGTTGTTATTAGTGCTAGGTCGTCGGCGAACCCCACCAACTCCACTCCTGGAGTTTCAAGTCTCAGCACCCCATCGTAGAAGACATTCCACAG
This sequence comes from Aphodius sticticus, assembly GCA_963966075.1. Taxonomy (NCBI): domain Eukaryota; kingdom Metazoa; phylum Arthropoda; class Insecta; order Coleoptera; family Scarabaeidae; genus Aphodius; species Aphodius sticticus. The sequence goes on along the minus strand of OZ014510.1, from coordinate 38,920,521 downwards.
TGTTGGTCCGAGAACTGACCCCTGTGGTACCCCGCTGGTGATGGATATTCTCTCCGTGGCTCCGTTGTTTCCTGTGAGCAGCAACCACCTATTCTCCAAATAGCTCTGCAGAAGTCTTCCAAGGTAGGGGCTGATGTCCCTCCTTTGTAACTCCGCCAAGAGCTCTTCCCACGCCACGGTGTTGAAGGCGTTTTTGACGTCTAGGGTAACCAGCATGCAGAAGCGCTTGGTTCGCCGCGTTCCCTGGTTTGCCCTCTTTGCTGCTTCCGTGACAACCTTCACTGCATCGACTGTTGATCGTCTCTCTCTGAAGCCGAACTGATTGTCTGCTAGTGGAGCTTTGCTATCTAGTTCACGTTTGAGTCTGTCAACCAGAAGCTGCTCCAGTAGTTTCCCCACACTGTCGAGCAGGCAAATTGGCCTGTACTTGGCTGGCGTTGACGTTCCCTTTGTCAACAGAAGCAATTTGGCAGTCTTCCACTGGTCGGGATATGTTCCTTCGGTTAGAATCCCGTTCATTACTTCGGTGACGTATGCTCCCGCTCGTGCCACCATGGTTTTGACCGCCTCTGGAGGAATTCCATCGGGACCGGGAGCCTTATTCCCTTTTATTCTGGCGGCTGCTTGTCTCGTTTCGTCAACCGTGAAAAGCTCTATGTTAATGTCCTCACCCGCGTTCAGCCATCTTTGGGTGTGCCGCATGGGGTGCTCGGGAAAGAGTTCCTTGGCGGTTTCTCTACTTGCGTCTAGTGTCAGGTTTGGTGGGGGGGCTCTGGCTTTCAGCCTTTTTGTTACTATTTTGTAACCTTCTCCCCACACATTCTGCTCCACTTCTTCTAGTACGCTAGCCCATTGATTCTCCTTTGATTGAAGGATTGCGGCTTTTAGCATTTTTCTCGCATCCTTGTAGGTTTCTAGGAGCTGCGTTCTTCTTACTTCGTCGTGCCTCTCCTTTTGGGACCTTCTTCTGGCTTTGTTGCAGGCCCTCCTGAGATCCGCTATCTCCTCGGTCCACCAGTAAACCGACCTTCTCCCGGGCCCCTTTCTCTTAGGCATTGACGCATCGCATGCTTTCTCAAGTGTCGACAGGCATGTCCGGACGTCAGGGGCGCCGCCACTTATTTCGTTCAGGAATGCCTCGGCGAAACTTGCCTCTTCCAGCTTCCTGGCATTATAACCAGTGTCGGAAGGCGTCACGTCGTCCTGGTTTGCGTTAGTCGTCAGCCGGTACGAGATGTACATATGATCGCTCAACGACTCCTCCTCTACCACGTGCCAACTACCGATCTCGCGCGCGATGCTCTCCGAAGCAAAAGTGACGTCAATGACCGAGCCTCCTCCGCCTCTTCTGAACGTATTGCTCGTTCCCTCGTTCACCGGCATCATGCCGTTCCTTGCCGCCCATTCGCCAAGAGCTTCTCCTTTGGGGTCCGTACGAACCGACCCCCATTGATGGGATTTTGCGTTGAAATCTCCCGCAACCACACATCTTTTATTTCCTGACTTCATGCTGTCCTCCAACTCTTCCAGAAACTGATCGAACTCCGCGCGAGTCATAGCTGGGGACGCATAGCAGCTGTAGAACGTTGCCTCCTCGACATCTACCCATACGAAACCTCTGCCGGCACCGTGTCATTCAAACCCACCTGTCCTTATCCATATATGTAGTATCTGCTTAGCGAGTTATTCATAATCAAAGATGACGGAATTGGGCGTTATTGGAAATTTCTAGAATTTTTAATTGTCCACAAAAAATTTCTTGTCATTGTCCAGTTAACGGTCTGGAAAAACATCAAAAATACGTAACAGTAATGTATTTACGTGCTGGGTGAACACTTCCGCTACCCAAGTCCCAAGCCTTCCGCTACCCAAGTGAAAAACATGATAGAGCATCATATGTCGTAATAAGAAAAAGAGTAATTATATAAAACATTTTAAGGTTAAAGATTAGAAGACTGTTCCTAAGACCTTCCTATCTGTTGCTACGTAGTCACTCAGTTTGGCACTCAACTGGTGGCAAACATTTAACTATCGGATATGTTACACAATACCATTTTATATTCAAACAGCGTTGATAGGAAATGTAAAGTTTTGTAGTGGCTAGGTAGCAACTTTTCTTACAGAATCAGTTCAATTGTTGTGTAATGGACTGTAAATTTAATTCACTTATCTATTAATAATTATATTGTAAAGTAATTGTAAGACATAGAATACGTGTTACTGTCCATAGCATCTCGATTGCGGAATTAGCTGATAAGACAGGTTTAGCAGGATGCTTTGTATTCCGGCTCATTATAACTGCAGAGCCAGCAATCCAGCGTGTCAGCTGAATTATGACACCTTGCGATATAGACATATCTCTTCATATACTATTTTACTGGCAGTCTTAAGATGTTTTTAGTTGAATAAACATGTAAAACCGGTTGGAGTGTTTTATTGGAAGAATCTGGCACTATACTAAGCCCAAAAACATTACAGTTGTCAGATCAATAAAAAGCAAGATATTTTTAAAACTCCCAATTCGGTTACCTTTGACCGTGAATAGCTAGCAACGCAGAGAGAGAAAATTTCCGCTAGGTTTGAATTTGAAGCATTATTTTTACCGTTAAGGCTCCCGTCTCCGGCCGCCAAAACGCGAAAATAACCCACGTCATAATTATTGCGCCAATCGTGAAATGCTCGCTACCATTCGATTCCGAAGGTCCTTATGCAACTGCCATCGGAAAGGAATTTCAAAATTTAAGAAAATTATTTATGCAAATTTTGCTGTCGACTACAAATATAGAAATGCTTTCCGATGGTAGTTGCGTCTGATTATTGTCTGCTGTAATACTAATGTATTACAGCAGATATAATTACATGTTAACTATAAGAGCACAAGTCATTTTCTGCTGACCTCTAGACTTGCACTCTGGAGTATTGTAGTGAGTGTTTTTAGTGAGATGGTCACCATGTTTACAATAGCGACGATTGTGAAAGTACTATATCATCAACTAGAAAACAAAAACACAGTCCAGTTTGAATATTTGTACAAATAGAAAGCAGTACATTTATTTATTCCATACGTCAAACGTAATAAATACGAAATAAAAACAGACATGTTTATAGTAACGCCATCTACATCTGGAGATTTTTTTACTTCGAAGCTTTGGAGGGAAGTTTGCTATTTGAATTGAGACGGGACCCTTAAAGATTACAATAATTGCTTTTCTGTATGCATTTGCATGTGCCTTGTGAGATTCCTACGGTTCGTACTAGCATAGCTACAAAAGACACAACCATACGGTTTCTCTCCAGTATGCGTCTGCATATGCCTTGTAAGATTTCTTCGGTCTGTACTAGCATAGTCACAAACGACACATTTAAACGGTTTCTCTCCTGTATGCTGCATCATATGCTGTTTAAGATTAATATGGTGTGTACCAGCATAGTCACAGACCGTACATTTAAATGGCCTCTCTCCAGTATGCGACCTAACATGCCTCACGAGATTAACACGGAGTGTACTAGCATAGTCACAATATTCGCATTTATGTCGTTTATCCCCTGTATGTGATCTCATATGCACCGAAAGGTGAGATTGTTGTTTACAAGTGTAGGAACAAACGTTGCACTGAAATGGTCTCTGTCCTGTGTGAGTTCTCATGTGCATAGTAAGAAAAGTACGTTTCGCAGAAGTATAGTCACATAATTGACATTTAAATGGTTCTTTTTGTATGTGACGTTGCCGTTTCTGTACTGTATGTGCTTCCGTTTGATCGTCGTGTTGAGTTGATTGTTCGGGTTGGTAATCACTAGTGGTACACTTGAATATTACGTCTGGTGTGTCTATCTTCAGATGTTCGATAGGTTGTCTCTGGTCTGAAGATGTGGAACTGTCAATAGCAGTTTCAGTGGTATATATTTCTTTAGTTTTTACGTGTAATCTGGAAAATAATAGTAAATTGAATTATAGACATACACACAAAACCGAATAAAAGCATTTAAGATCAGAGAAGATTTTTAGTCATTCGCTAATATAAAGTATAACCAAACAAATCCATATGAAACTTTTTACAGATATTCTTTCTAGAAAGTATGTCAATTTGAGTAAAAACCTTCGTATAAACATATTAACTATTTCAATTTCTTTAGAAGTCTGTTTAAAATAGGGGTTAGTAGTTAACGGTTCAATCGGCTATAACATTTAAAGGAATCGAAAAAAAAATAGTTCAAATGAATCATTTCATTAAGAATGACATTTACCAAGTGAAAAAAAGTGAATATTTGTTATACTTCATGTGTTTTAAATAAAATTGTTAGAATAAATAAATCACATTAAAAGATTAAAATTTAAAAAAATATATTAAGTTTGTTTAACATTAAATTTACTCGTTTGTGCATAAAATTTATAATTTATCACATATGGAATTCAGTGATTCATAACTCTAGGCGAAACATAACTCTAAAACAAAAGTCAAGATTCGGCATCAAATACTAAGTAAAAAATGTGAATAAACTTTTTTCGACCATCCTTTGGTTTTGAGACACTTGACATAAAAGTTTTGTGACCATTGTACATGAATAAACAAAGAAGCTAGAATAAAGAAATGTAGAGGGTGGTAAACGAATTTATTAACGATAAATGATTTTTGTCATACATTAATTAAGTAGTCATCATACAGAAAAACGAATACTCATAACATCTACCACTAATACTAATTGTAGACTGAATAAATCTACCGTGTTTTTAACAGGTATGCAACGAATGACTTTTAGGGACACACACTACTGCAATTTAAACCTTTGTTTCTGATTATTTATTTAGCAAACCTCATCAAATTTTTAAGTGAAATATCTTAAAGACAAAAGCTCATCGGAAAATAAGTATGTTTGCATCTTTTCAGATGCTAAATTTAATTTTTTGTTTTGAGTTATGATTGACAGTATATAATTTTTGTTTACACACAGCATAAGATATTTTTCTGGAGTCAGTCAGACTGCTAAAATTATTTGGAATTGGAGTGGAATGCTTTTATACCGGCACCACAGCCCAGAATAAAATATAAAATTACTAAGAAAAAAAATTGGAACCCAAATATGTATAAAATTAATATGGCGCCCATAAGAACAACAAAAGTTTCCTAATTGAGGTCTTCTCATCACACTTTTGAAATAAAGCTTTGTAACAAAAAGTCGTGTTTTAGTTGAAAGAAGATAATAGTTGTAAACTTTCAAAACGTTTTAATAAAAATTATTTTTTAGTTTACAAATTTTGTTAAAAAGTGTTTATCATGAAATCTCTATGTAATCAAATGTAGTAAATACATATTTGCAAATGACGGTGTATATTTGCTGACAAATGTTATTTATTAGTATATTATTGTACAAGCATATTATTATATAAATATTGAAAAAATATTAAATATAATGTAAAAAAGTGCCCCGAGAGTAACAAATTGTTGACGCAGTTGGGAGTTTTCTTTTGAAATAGGGCACACTTTGTGTATTGAATTGTATTGCAATCGATAATCCAATGATAGAGTATAATAGTTTATTTTAAAAATTAGTATTTTCGTTATGATAAATTAAAAGTTAAAATCTGAATCTCAAGTTCACATTTGACCCAAATATACAAAAATAAAAATAATACTTATTTACTTACTTCTTTTCAATTACTTCGCAGTTTATCGAGTGGTTGTCAGGCATTTTCCAGCACTAAACCAACACTTTGCAATCTTCTAGGGTGCCTAGACAAACAAACTTCCAAGTTGAAAAATATAACTAGAAACAAAAAGACCAAACTTACTTATTTCCAACACACAACTTTACTGCTGGTTTCCTGACACTTAGCAAATCTGTGCAAAAGCCGTTTGGTCAGATATCTACTTTTCTATGTCGAACTTGAACGCACATAACTTACAAATGAAAATCTCCATTGACGATGAATCCAGAACTGGATCAATACTCTCGTACACCTGTGGAACAAAAAAGCAATTTTGAACGAGTTATAAAAATAGTCATTTCGATACGATATAGGTACAGCTAAGCGTGCTTTGTAAAGGAAAACCACAAACGGGTGAGAAAGAGCCTAAGAATTTCAGGAATTACAGGTATATGTGACAATTTCTCAAATAAAAAACAATCTCTTTGAATCGATGCAACAACTCCAAAGAACATAGTTATAAATATTCAATAAATTCTTTGCTTTTATCTTTTAAATTTGAATCAATTATTACTTACTGGTGGAACTACATTTCTCCCCCGTTTGATAAAAAAACTTCCAACACGGTGTGTTCCTTAACGGTGTGTTAAGCCCGACAGTATAATTATTAATTAGTGAAAGTGCAACTTACTGTTGTTTCATGGTCGTGTTTTACCTTTGAGACAACTTTTGTTAGTATTATCACAAATTTACTATAAAACATGGATTTCTGGGTATACCGATTTCTGGCTATATAGGTTTATTTTAGATAATTAGTTTAGATTTATTCTTCTAGCTCTGCTTGATCTAATAAACACAGCTGACAGCAGCCATAACAGCTGACACTTGACAGCACAACAACAAATTATAGGTTAAGGCCAGTGCTGCCAACTTCTATGAATTGAATTTCCATATTGGGAGGAAAATAATCTGTGAACTTAGCCCCTTCTTTTTCGAAATTTGCATTTCTGCTTCTACAGATTGTTTGCACCACTGTTTGTACCCTTTTTCTTTGAGTTTGCACCCCCACAGTTTTTGAGATAAAATTAAAACAAATTTGGGGGGACCCAGAATCACAGTAGCCCCTCCTTTCTCGAAATTGGAAATTCTATTTCCACAGATCGTCTGCAATTCTTTGCACCCTTTTAATTTCGTTTGCACCCCTACCGTTTTCATGAGAAAATTAGAACAATTTTGTGAACTGTAAACATGGCCCCCCTTTTTAAAAATTTCAGTTTTTTTCAACAGATCGTTTGCAATTGTTTGCACCTTTTTTAGTTTTGTTTGCACCCCTACCGTTTTCGTGATAAACTTAAAACAATTTTGTGAAATGTGAACTTTGCCCCCCCCCCTTTCAAAATTCAATTTTTTCTACACATTGTTTGCATACATAATAAATATAATAAAGTTTGAAATAAAAACCTACCCCCCTCTTTTTACAATTTTCAATATTATTTTCTATAGATTGATTACCATTGTATTGGATATTGTATACAACCTCTTTGTTTTTGCACCCTTACAGTTATGGCAAAAAAAAACAAAAATACAAATAAACAATAGGGAACAGTTTGGATAGCAACCATAGCAACACACTAAACTGTATAACGTAAAATAACAAAATACTAATTTTATTACAATAAATTGAACTGCAATAAATTTAATACACATTCTAATGTTTCAAGCCTGTATTTCTAAAAATATTTAAAATCGCACACGTACACATGTACAGGCTATCCCACTTTCTCTCCCATAAAATTTTTCTTTTAGATAGTTATGATAGTTGACATATTAACAAAACCGCGTTATAAATGGGTCTACTTTCTTAAAGAATCAAAAAACCAGTCCATTAGAAACATTTTACTCAGAATGACAATTACTTTCACTTTATTTTAAATATATCTGGAAAACGGAAGGGGTAGGTACAAACAAAACTAAAAAGGGTGCAAACAAGTGCAAACAAATAGCAACGTGTACAAAAAAAATAGAAATTTTGAAAAAGCTAGGGGGGCAAGTTTACACTCCTTAAAATTGTCTTAGTTTTATCACGAAAATAGTCTATCCCATTTTAATATTATCTGAATGTTATTTTAAGTTTCATTTCCTTTTGGTTGGTATTGACCATAAATTGCTGACCACAGTGATTAGTGATCACATTTCAGCAAGTGGTTTGGACATAAAAAAATATGCGAACAAAAAACTTTATTTTCTCTATACAAAAATATAACCATAAATAAATAATCTTCACATAGGGATCATCCCTTTATTCCGCTTCCATTGGGCCCCGCTCTTGCGGCTATGATTCCCTCTGCTCGACTTGTTAACGTTCTTCTTGTCGCGGCTCTGCACAACATTTTTGTCCTGCCCCTGACCCTTCGGTTTTCCAACAACGTCGCCACGTTTTGACCTTTGGGGCCCAAACTGGGCTTCACGTCTCGCTCTGAGCACTGCGGGGTCTTCGCAGAAGTCCTTTGTTTTTGTTCGGACAGGTGTTTCTTCATCTGACGAATCGCTGGGGTCGCTCACTAGTTCGTAACCTTCGAAGCGCTTTTCGACTGGTTTATTGGGGTTGTCATCGTCGGTACGCTCGTAGAATCTAACGGGTTCGTTATCGTAACGATCATCGTACTCGTCGTCATAGACATCGTAGGTTAGGTTGCTAAAACCAAAAAATACAGTGAATAGTAAAATCTTTGTAATGGTAGAAATATGAAGTTGATTAAAAAATTTGCGTAAATATGGACCCTTCTCAATACAGATGTCGGTTTTTTAAGATAAACGAAAGAAAAGTCAAAAGCCGCAATTGGACATTATAAAATTTTTTTTATTTTTATTTAATTCTCATTCAGATGCAAAAAAAAACTAAAAGAAGAGTTATATTTTCAATTAATTGAAAGAATTTAAATGTTCAAGCTTTGTTAAGTTTTATAAAAAGGTAAAGGCAATAGCCGTGACGGGTGTGACTGGCACACCTCCATTTTATAGGTTACAGTTAGGTTCAGACAATCCATGTTAATTGATTAGTCTTTCTCTCTGCTGCAATATGAGAGAAAAAATGTGAAATAAATGCATTGATCTTTTTTATAGCTTTTGACAAAATACATTGTTATTTATCATTGTTTTGACATAATCTGACGAGCGCAAATTAGTCGACACAATTTCTCATTATGACCGGCTCTAATAGAGCAACAAATAAGTCAAAAAGTTTTTATGGACTCTTATAGGGAAAGATACCCAAATATGCAATAGTTGATATTATTTTGGTCTATCGGATAATCTTTCGTATGTAATTCGATAATCTTTTAGGTGTTGGTGTGTGAGAAACTTTTAATAGTCTTTATTCCCATGCATTTGGGGACTTTTTTATCAATAGATTACGACTTTTGTCATAAAATGTATTTTTTACTGGGCGAAATGTTCATGCCTTCAATGCATGAATACATTTTTATATAACATTTTTTTTTTAACTTAACTTGTGGCCCTTTTTTCTTCTAATATGAAATAGATGGAGAGGGACAGTTTCAATAAATAGGGGAGGCGTACATTCTGTAACAAACGAGAAGCAAGGCTTACTCTTAAGACCCAGTTCTACCTCTCCTAAAACGGGTTTGCAAATAAAAACGTTATTTATTGTTAAAAGTTTATGAACTTTTCAGTGTAACTTCTTAGATAAATAACGAGTTTGGCTGGATAAAAAATAATTTTTTGGAAAGATAAAGATTAATTTGACTTCTACATCTTTGGCTTTTTTTTTAATATAAAACATCTAGCCCAACTCATGATACAAAAATAGATTTTTTATTCAAATACAATTTTAACCCAAACATTATAACTGCGATAATAAAGCGTAATTGCCAGAAATGTATTTATTTGCCCATATTACTGCTGCCCGGTGTAGACAGCAGACGTCAGGCACTTTAAACACCGCATATAACTGGTGACTACGGATTGACGTTGGTGGAGGACAGGCCAACTACTCCCAGCAAAAAAAAAAAAAAACAACGCAACGAAATATCGTTTTGGAGTTGCAATGTTTTCAGAACGGAGCCTTAAAATGAAGCTTGTTTAGTGTGTGTTTTGGTAAGCAAATGATTACTTCCTTACTTTGTGTTTAATTTTAATTAAAATGTGTGTTGTATAATCTGATAACTCCTCAAAATATTTGGTAGATTTAGAGTTATATTTCATTGTTTTAGTTCTCTTGTTTTATTGTAAATATTTGTTATTCTTTTATTGAGTTTTGCATTTGAGTAAGTTTCTTTTAATGTTTAAAGTGAGCAGACTGGGTACAATTTAATGGTAGAGATTTTGATTAAATATGTATTGAGTTCAAATAGTAATTATCATGGTAAATGTGATGAGCTTTGTCTGATAAAGTGCTGCTTAGTGCTTTGGTTCTAAAGCAAGAACTTACGAGCTATGAGCGTGTTTAGAGAGATAAATGTTATAATGGTTACGGTTATCGTACTTAGATAAGTTCTTAAAACTAAATATTATGGTTACTTAATAACCAGATTTGACCCAACCATCCAAGTATTACACAAAAAAAAATAGATATAAAATGATAATTTAGAGTTTACTGGTTTTTCATAATTTGTGTTTGAACTTTTGAGCATTTATAATTAAAGTAATGTGACGGGTGTAAAATGTCACATTTTAAATCAGGTAAAAAGTTGTATTCATTTTGATTCATATTGAACCTTTTTTGCGTTTGACCAAATTGTCAAAATACTTATATTTAACGTATCCATAAATAAGAAAACAGCTATCTATACAAATTTCTTTTGTTAGTGCGCAATTTTTCACTGACAAACGTGACTGTCAGTGTGTCACTTAATCCCAGACAAATGTTTACTTTCTATTAAAAAACCTTAAAAAATGTGACAATTACACTGTGCGACAAATTTTGATCAACTTTCTTCCTCCCGGGAAATTTTAGCTAATAATGATTCTATATGACCCCCTGAACACATCCCCTAATGCGTTTGTCTAGGTTAGCTCGAATAAGGGGATAAGAAAACACTCTGTATAGTATATTATGGCAAAATAGTCCAGTCAAATCGTTTCCGAGGGTGCCTGTTCCAGGAAAAAGTATAGAAGTTCTCTTTTCTCTCATTCTATATGTTTTTTGGGGTGCTAAATCCGAATTTCAACTTTGCTACTTCCCACGGATGTGGCTTCCCAACAAAAAGAGCAAAAAACTAAATATTTTCGACCGTGTTTTAGTTTTGTGCGAAAAAGTGATAAAACTATGTACTTTTCAACGTAGACCGTTGCATACAAAAATAAAGGATATTAAATTTGCTATAAGAGCACTCCTGAAATGCATTTTTGGTTGAACGGTTTGGCCGCTAGAGCGCGCTGGAAGAAGGGCAATTTTTCTTACTTTATGTAAAACCCAGTTTTCGAGTTCGTTAAAAAGGCTAAGATTGTGCTAAAACTACATTAATTTCTCTACAAATTGCACATCTTAATTACTTATTTTGGCCAAACCGTGTAGCAGTGAGATTGGGTTGATATATTATGTCATATTAAGCTAACCGAAGCCGCTAAGTCAAGAGGCCGAATGTTTATAAAAAAAAATAAAAAATTACATAATACATTAAGTATTAATTAAAAAGAGCAAATATATAGTTTTTAATAAATAAATAGTAATAATATAGGTCTATACTGAATTTTTTATGAAGGGCTCTTGTTATTGCGATTTTGCGTAATGTGACATAAAATTTTAACGCGCTCTAGCGGCTACACAGTTTGGCTAAAATAACTGATTAAATTATGCAATTTGTAGAGAATTTAATGTAGTTTTATCAAAACCAAAGCTTTTTTGTAAATACACGCACATCACAAGTAGGAAAATTTGGCCTTCTATCAGCGCGCTCGAGCGGCCAAACCATTCAACCAAAAAATACACTTGAGGGTGCTTTTTATAGCAAATTTAGTGTACTTTATTTTTGTATATAATGGCCTACGTCGAAAAGTTTTATGTCTTTTTGGCAATAAACTGAAGAAAAGTCGAAAATTTTGAGGTTTTTTGCGATTTTCGTTGTGAAGCCAAACCCGTGAAAAGTAGCAAAGTTGAAATTCGGATTCAGCTCCCCAAAAAAACATATAGAATGATAGAGAAAACAAACTTCCATATTTTTTTCCTGACCAAAACACAATTTGACTGCACTAAAATTATAAATAAAATTAAAAATAAATTTGCAAATATCTCGCTTATTCGAGCTAACCTAGAAAAACGCCTTTGTGGAAGTGTTCAGGGGGTCATAAAGAATCATTATTAGCTAAATTTTCTCGGGAGGAAATTTTTTGTTGCACAGTGTTATTGTCATCCTTGCTTGCATAGTATATTCCTCTACTGTGAGATATCTATAGATATGTGTATGCTGACAAAAACCATAAATTTAGCTCAGATGGGAGAGCATTGTGCTAGAAACGCAAAGGTCCCTGGTTCACATCCAGGTTGTGGCTGTAATTTTCGATTTATTTAAAATTTACATCCCGCCTGTATGTCAGCATATTATTAACCTATAAATATAAATTTAGAGTTGCGATAAATTCTATTCTATTCTAGTCTATTCTAATCTATTATATTCTATCCTAATGCCAAAGTTACAGGAGTTAATTTTGATGGTGTGACTAAATACTTGAATTATTTAAGTGACGTGGGTTCTTGGCGAATGCAACAAAAATGCGTACTACACAAAAAAGTAGTAGCACACACTAGTGCTAAAATAAACCGTTGCAGAAATAAATTCTCTTCTTCGTAAAAGTTTACATAAAATTACTGCTATTAATTTCTATTTCTTGCAAAACAAAAGTATTAATCTTTATGGAAAAATAAATGTACAGTGCCATTATCAAGCACTGTTATGAAGTTTCGTTATGAATTGCTTTTATTTTAAGATAAGGAAAACAACACCTGCTCTTTAACAACAACTTTATATCAACTTTATACCTTGATAACTTGTTTAGCACAGTTTATTTCAAATTATAATATTAAATTGCAGATGTGGACAAATGTTTTAATTTATTTAAAAAAAGATGAAATCATGCGAGAAAACAGTAATGTAGGTAAATACTTAACTGGTTTAATGGTTAATGTCGGTGTAGAAGCTCTAATTGATGGAAAAATCGATTTTTTTATGAAGAAAATTAGTTATCTCAGCAATTGTTTATTTTAGCACTAGTGTGTGATAGTACTTTTTTGTGCAGAACGATGCGTAGAATTCAAAAAAAATAATTAGATACATGGTGTTCCATTTAAAAAAATTAACTTTCTTAGGAAAAACTGTTTGCTATATTTTGCTGCAGATTATAACCACCCTGTACACAATTTGGATATGGTAGGTAATCACGCTAATAGAACGCGTCTTAGTTAATCATAATCTAAGCGTGCGCAATAAAATTAAAAACAGGTATTGAGATATGCAATTTTTCTTAGACTGCTGTTTTTTCATAAAAATGCCAATAAATCAAAAAGTATAAAGTTTAGGGTAGGTAATGTTATTTTTCATTTTAGTAAAATTTTGCGAGGAATTCAAAATTGTGCCAAAATGTAGGTTGTTCCATTTAAAAAAACATAAGTTTGGGTTGGTACTACCTTATGGAACACCCTGTATACACGCTAATAATTTTAAAATGTGCGCCTCGGCGTTCTGTATAGATGAGTGAAATCAGTTTTAAAATATCTTCATTAACAGAGGCACAATCTTCCGAGATCGCACTGTTGAGACACCCTGTATATCTGAATATATATCTGGCCGAAATGCAAAGAAGTGGCACATATTATCTTATAGCCTTTACAGTAGAATACAATAGTAAAATATTGAGAGAAGTTTATATAAAAAATACCTTGTCTTCAACACAAAGTCCTTAACTTGTTTGCAATCGCTCTTATCATTCAGCAAATCCATAGTATCCTTATAAGTCGGCTTTTTACCACGATAAGCCAGTATTGGTTGCTCAGGCTCCGGTTCAGGCGGTACATAAATTAAACCACGATCAAACTCCTCTAAATGAGGCGGCAAATTCTCATCCAAAACAGCAGCTATCACCTCGGAAGGATTAAAATTATAAACCTTCAAGCACTCCCTAACAAATCCTAAAAAAGTTACAACATTAAATACAAAAACTTAACACCGTAACCTCAAACTTACCATCGCCTAAATGCGGTAACGTATCCAAAACAGCCTTAACCATTTCGTGTATCTCAGAATCGTTGTACTCCTTTTCCACGGGTGCAATTTCCAAAGGACCAGGAGTTGGGAAGGTAAAGAGATCAGCTTTAGGCTTCTTGATTACGTTTTTCACCGATAGAACTTTCTCCATAGTCGGTAACGTGCTCAAACACTCCAAGATATAATCGGTCCTCATGTGATCCCTAGTGACATCGTTAAGGAATAAAAACTAAACATAATAATCTTTGTTTCGTCGATGTATCGCAATCGGTAAGGGAGATATTCGAATTTTTCTTTTTGGCTACTATAGCCAAAAAGAAAAATTCGAATGGAAGGGATCAAATAAGATTATCTCGGGAACCGTTAAAGTTAAATATGTCGTGTTTGTACTCAAATAAAAGAGAATTTTGAGGAGAATACAAAAATATATAAATAAAGGATACATTTGCGGATGGAAGTCCGAGATCATCTGTAATTGAACGTCAATCTTGTGTAAACTTTGGTAGTCGAATATGAAGAATTCGTCTTCTAACGCCGCGGTCACCAACTTCAAGTATTGCTCCAAATAAGCATCCTGTTTCTCGTTATTTCCTCTACAATTCAAATGTACAATAAAGAGATCGGAAAATAAACAAAACTAACAATACTCACAGACTCTGTATTACGTTATCGACTAAATACGAGACAAAAACGTGGAATGTGTTGACGAATTCAGACCTGCCGATTCCGATATGGTCGAGAATTCTTTCCTTTATTTTTGGCCACTCGAAAGGTAGTTGAGAGCGATTTTTTAAGGATTCGTACACAGCTGGGTAGACGTTATTATAAAAGTATGTAAGTCTGAAAGATACGTTGTATTACTATTGATAATAATAAAGGCAACTAATGTCTTACCTATATGGGATTCCCATTTCTAAAGCTAAGTCTACAGCGTAGTGGCAGTTTGATAGAAACGCGTTTAGGGATGCTGCAGTGTCAAGTAGATATGTGACTACCTCTTCGAACCAATATGGATCAAATTTGGCTGGTTTTGGTCGTATTCCTATTGGTATAACCACAGAATTTGCTTCAAAACCACAAATTTGACCACCGACCATTTCAAACACCTTAAATTAAAAATGTGATTTAAAAAATTATTTCCTATTTACAGGGACATACTGTATATCTGAGTTAGTTTTTAATCGATTTGAATCATTGTCTTTTATCAAAAATAGAACACAGAATGATCTACCTGTGTTATAAATAGAAAAAAATCTGATGTGGCCAGGCACATGACTTTATCATACTATATATAAAATTAATAGTTTAGCGCATGAGATTCTATTTGATCGAGATCGGCTATGTCTGCATTAAAATAAAACTAGTAGAACTAGACAAATATCTCGATTAAAGCTGCGTTCGGATATTGTACTCCGTTGACAGCGGGTACACCGTCCAAATGACACTTACGTGTTATTGGGTGTAAAAAGTGTAACGGTGTTCAATATCCGAACGCAGCCTATATTGACAGTAGCATTTTCAAGACATTAGCGTTTGACACTAGCTACTGTCATTAGAATCAAAATAATCTGACATATCCTGGCTAATAGTTTTAAAGCAGTACGCCCGATCTCGATGAAATAGAATTTGCTCATGCGGCTAAACTATAAATTCTACCAAAAAATGTCATCCACATAAATTATGGAAAATTTCCTCTCCTTTAATTTATTATTTAACTATTTTGACGACATTACACAAATAGCGGCTCATTTGCAAAATCTTCGAAAAATGCTATGAGTAAACCACCAGTTCCTTTGGACCCTTTTCAACAGAAAGCTTTTCAGCTCTAAGTTTGGTTATAAAACTTCTAAATATGAAGTTTCGTCCCGATACCATTAGTAGTTTCTCCGGAATCGTCTCCACAAAAACGGGTACACACACACACACACACACACACACACACACACACACATACACACACACACACACACACACACACACACACACAGATATTTTTTTGTACCTTGGTAAAAAATGTTCAGGGGACCCAAAAAGACATATTTCCGCTAAAATCTCATAAAATTTTTTTGGCATGATTACAATACTTTACATACTGCGTATGATAAAGTAAAAATTACAAAATCATATTTTTTATTGAAAAATTTTACTTATCAAGTCGTTTAGACCAAAATAGGTGGCTTCTCAAAACTTGGCAGGGGTGCAAACCGTGTATTTTCAACTTTTGTCAGTATAATCATTGTCAGTTCCAGATGTTATTGTGTCTCAATTGACTGGAGCTGCCATAATTAAGAAATTAACAAACAGACAGAAAATTGTTTAATACAAAAGTGACAGAAAAATCTATGGGCATCAATTTAACATTAAGATACTTTTGCTCTAAAATGCAACTGAATCGAGATATTTGTAAAAATCGGTTTTTATAGCCATTTTGCACAAGAATAAGGTACCTAGACTTCATGGGTGCAAATTTAAGTTTTTCATTAGTACCAAAAATGAACATAATTTCCAAGCATAAACTTTGTCAGATTTAGTTTTTTGATTTATTGGCTATATTCTCTGAATGTCAGGTAAAAAAAGTTTGACTTTTTAGAATTTGAGTTCAAATAACTACTTTTTGCTAACAGTTTTTAATAATCAGCCACGACAAAAACTAGTTTTTAGATTGACAAAACGGCCCTGAATATAGGTATCAATGCATTATCTTGCATTAGTTGGATATTTAGTTTCTCAATAAACAATTAAGAATTGTCCAAAAAGACGTAGGTCGTAAAAATTTTTAATTTGTGTTATCTATAGAACAACGTTCCACGACTATTTCATATATGAGGGTATTTCTACAATAAGAGGTAAATTTTTTTTTATAATTTTTGGCAAAACAAATACAATGTTAATTTTAGCATATTTCAAAATTTACCATTTTAACAGTTACTAGCACCATCTCTGCTAGTAGCGCAGGGTTGTTATAAAAACGTTTTTATTTTAAACAAAGAAACATTTCTTTTATAAAATGATGTTTTTTAGTGAAAGAATGAAAAAAAAATCTGATGTGGCCAGGCACATGACTTTATCATACTATTATAAAATTAATAGTTAACTGCATGAGATTCTATTTGATCGAGATCGGCTATGTCTGCATTAAAATAAAACTAGTAGAACTAGACAGATATCTCGATTAAAGCTGCGTTCGGATATTGTACTCCGTTGACACCAGGTACACCGTCCAAATGACATGTGTTATTGGGTGTAAAAGTGTAACGGTGTTCAATATCCGAACGCAGCCTATATTGACAGTAGTATTTTCAAAACATTAGCGTTTGACACTAGCTACTGTCATTAGAATCAAAAAATCTGACATATCCTGGCTACTAGTTTTAAAGCAGTACGACCGATCTCGATGAATTAGAATTTGCTCCGACATTACACAAATAGCGGCTCATTTGCAAAATCTTCGAAAAATGCTATGAGTAAACCACCAGTTCCTTTGGACCCTTTTCAGCAGAAAGCTTTTCAGCTCTAAGTTTGGTTATGAAACTTCTAAATATGAAGTTTCGTCCCGATACCTTTAGTAGTTTCTCCGGAATCGTCGCCACAAAAACGGGTACACACACACACACAGACATTTTTTTGTACCTTGGTCAAAAATGTTCAGGGGACCCAAAAAGACATATTTCCGCTAAAATCTCAAAAAATTTTTTTGGCATGATTACAATACTTTACATACTGCGTATGATAAAGTAAAAAATGTTTTAAATCACCCAAAAATAGCATTGTTAAAATAAGGAATCAAACTTGTTTTAAACATGTTTAAAACAAAATGGTTTAAAAGAAAATATTTGTTTTAAAACAATGTTCTAAAACAAAGTGTTTTAAACATTTAAAACAAACTGTGTTAAACATGTTTAAAACAAAATATTGGTTTTAAAACATGTTTAAAACAATGTTTTAAAACATGTTTAAAACAATGTTTTAAAACATGTTTAAAACGATGTTTTAAACGTTTAAAAGAAAATGTTTGTTTTAAAACATGTTTCAAAAATTTTTTAAAACAAAGTGTTTTAAACATAACAACCCCGCTAGTAGGCAACTTTTTTTTTTAAATAAAAATACAGGAAATACATTTATCAGAAATACATACACATTTTATTGGGTAGGAATTAAGGAAATAAAAGAAATAATTCATTATTAAAAATCAATATCGATAAGCATATTTACTTACTTATTAATCAGATTTATTTATTTTTATTCTTTTCTTATTTAGTTTTTCTTTTTCTTGCTTATTTCTCCTTTTTTATTTAGTACATGATAAATGTGGTCACTTTGTATGTCCCCTGGCCATGTACGAGATAGGAGAAGATCGAAAACTACGTAACAATACATTGAAAAAAAATTGTTTGAAGTGCTTAAGAAAAGCTGTTTCAAATAATATTTTGATTTCTTCATAACATAACTATTTGTTTATGTGGTTACAAAATTTTGCCCCTTTAAATTTACGGGTACCTACATATTTTTTATGTTCTGACTATCGTCTGATTGATGTGAACCAGAACGTAAATTGAAATGGAAAAAAATACCTAGCCACCCTATTTTTCAACAGATACTTACATATATTGTTTTTCAAATAGGATTATATTTTTCTTCAAGATTTAGCACAGGGTTTAATGATGTTTAAACTGTGTGAAAAAGAATTGTGAAATATTGGTAACAACTTCATTGTAAATAAACAAATTGTAAAATTTTTGGCAGAAGTGTAAAAAAGATCATCTTTTTGCTGGCAACCTTGATTATATATGGAACATAAGTTAATTTTCATTTCTCAGTTACAATTAATTGATGCTTACCAGTAATGAGTGATCAAAGATTTTCTTCAACTCAACTCTGCATTTCTCCCGTCGCCTCGGAGTAAAAAATAACTCACATATATCATTCACAAGTTTCTGGCAGGTTTTTCCGTACAGTAAGCAAATATTTACTATCAACGGATAACTTATCAATTCATGTTCTTCTATGAATTTCTCAACCGTTTCTCTACTCATAAATTCAACCTAAAACAATCAATAAATCAATAAACAATCTACAATTTTATTTTACAACAGTTTTCCATCACTTACATCTGACTCCCGAAACGTAAATAACCTCAGATATATTCTAGCAACTTTTTCGTAAATCTCCTCATATAATTTCAAAAACTCTCCATCGAAATGTTTTATCTCATACCAATTCACTGCACTGATCAGAAAACCCCGTAAGATTTTCTTAATCCTAGGCTCGAATATCATATAATTCCAAAATTGATGATAGTTACATCGTAATAGGAATGTTAGGTTGTCCAAAAATAGTTTATTCTTGGATAGGAACAAGTCGTTATCATCTTGCGATACTTCGGAATAGTACGGTTGATATTCGTGGTACGAATGATGTTTCTGTACCCAATAATCATCCTAAAAACTCAACGTTTATTTTACTTGCGATGCGTCACAGAAAAAATATTACGAACCAAGGCAGGGATCTTCTGCGTCCTCACATCGTAATTTTTGGACAAGGAGTCCTTTATTGAGTCTAAATCCTAGAATTATTGCATATTTAAGAATAATTTTAACTAAAATATCGTCAGAACTTACTTTATCTAACCCTACTTTTTTCACTTTTCTTATGATTTGAATCTCAAGTTGTAATTCATTTAGCGGTTTCTTGTTGGGGTTCTGAAATGTTACATTTTTAATATTTTGTAAGAGTTTAATGGATAATTACCTTGAATAAGGGTTTCTCTCTGCTTAAAAAATCCATATTTTATAACCTATTTTGACGTATCTACCGTCAATGACAGATGATAGGATAGGCAACCTAATCAACAACGGTATTTTCACTTCTTTTATTATTAAAATGTAGATGGCACTACAAATAATATCTTGAGCTTAAGGCTCCCGTATCCCCCATTCAAAACGTTGAGTTGCCGCTCTTTTCTCCAGAGCTTCAGACCAATGTTTTACTAGATGTAGATGGCGACACAACTACCAAATCTATAATTATCCCGTATATTTTAATTTGCGGCAAGAATCCACCCCACCACAAATATCTAACCGTATACCAAAGAAATTAGAGTATACTATTTCTCGTAACCATGCCAACCACGGAAAATACCAATCCAATAAGAGTGAATAAGAGGTTATCATGAAGTTATCTATAAAATACTTCTCAATATAGGGTTATGTTCGTTATTGTAAGCAGTTTTTTCGAGAGGGATTTTTTTATGAGTGTGTCTCTCAAAATGAATATTGATCGATTATTTGTTTATTAGGGATTTATTGATAGGTACACAATTTCACTGGTTTTTAATATTTTCTAATTAAATATTGTTTAAGGTTCCATCCAAGGACTGCAAGGACTGCAAATCCAAGGACAGCAGCTCTGTATACTTTAGTCTGAATACACGATATGTCATTAGGGGCTGATTTAAATTTAGATCAGAGATGGTCTGTGTTAAATATCCTCAAGTACGATTAGACGGTAACTCAAATTGTGTTGTATTACATAACGTAGTTACCTTTGCTCTCCGTAAAATGACTCGTCTAATCATACCTTTAACGCAGCAGCCCATTCCGAAATAACGCCATACAATGGAGATCGTATCATTCGTCGTTTTTTGTTGCTCGACACAACTGGAAGATTTCAATATTTTATTACGCAGTCTTGAGGTTAGAATTTATGTTTTAAATGATTCTTACCGTAAAACCTTTTCATATAGAACAGAGAATTCTTTGTGCAATTTAAATGTAATAAAATCTGCCACCTTGAGGTAGGAAGGTATATCGACCCATGCACCGAAGACTATAAACTACATTTAGTTTGTTACGATAGTCTTTGTTGCATGGGTCGATATGATTAATAATTATCTACATATAGAAATAAATAAAAATTGTGTTGTTTACTATTTACGTCAAATTTAGCAGCAAAAAAGAATGTCAAAAATGAAATGGAGTAAAATACTAATAAAATGCTGACTGATTTTTGTTTTAACGTATGATTATTTAGCTGTCTTATAGCCTGTACTTTACAATGACGGTATAACTATATAGTATCAGCTTTGCTCCGAAGAAAGGGGATTTGTGACTAAACTATCAACGAGGTTTTTGTTTTGAACACATTTTGATCGGAAACTATTTTACAGTTCATCTCTGATTTTTAATACCCCGTAGACACTTAACTGAGTTTGAAGGTCGTTTATCCGAATTTAGTTTGATTCGAAGTTAAAAGATTTTTTTGTGACATTTTTCACTGATTACAATAACAGATTTTTAACTTATTATTCCTACAGCTTATATTTAAAAAAAAAAACAACTTTAAACGACCTTCAAATGCAAATAGGACGACGGCTACGATTTATATTATTTAACACGAACAAAAAATCCAACGTGGCATTCTTTATGTTACGTCTTGTTTTCAGTATTACCGATTTTTAGTGTACTTTAGGTTATATCTAAATAAATTATTTATATTGTATTTACATTTTCAATTTGAAACAGCGCCATCTATCCACAGACCGTTGAACTATTTTGCAATGCCAACAGACTAAAACTCTCCCAGAACGGTATTCTAGTTACGTTCACTAAAAGCTACATCCCATCGTTATAAGCAACATTTATTGTATTTTTATAATATATTACAGTACACAATAATCATACGCCAGTAAGACCAAAAAGCAATTCTATATTTGTAGTTTAGTTTTTTTTTAACACTAAAATTTGCATAAATATTGAAATTATTTGTGAACGCAGTTGCGTAAGAACCTATTCTATCGAATAGTTGCTATAGTTTAAAAATTTAAACAATAATTATAGTGAGGTGTATCGGCGCGTTTTCGACGTAGGATACGGGAGCCTTAATTTTCAGAACTATTTGAGATTGTTTTCTCTTTAGAAAATGTGTTTTAAGTAGTTTTTTAGAGTGAGTTCTTGGGAAAAGTTAGGGTAAAATAAAAGACATTTTTGGGCACGAATGCCTATGCATTTTTATTTTGTTACGTTTCTTGATAATTCTTTTTCAATACTTCAATGGTTCGATAACACATAGAGAGCGAAAATCATACCAACAATACACAATCGAGAATTCCATTAAGTCTTTAGTTTTGTTAAACTGCGTAACTTTTGCTCGACGCTTGACACACACACTGCCTACCCTAAAACATTTGTGTTTTTTTACTTACGATACATCGGGCGTGAGTTTTAATTATATTTCATTTTACATTCTGTTTGTCAGACAGTTCTATTTGAGTAAGGAAGGCCGGTAGAAAACATCACATGGATTTTCCGTTACAAGCAAAGACCAAGACCCTCGCGTGGGTTAAGAACTCAACCGTTGAAACGCGCAAAACAAAGTACAAAAATAATTTAAAACTTAAAAGTAATTAAGTACACAGATTTGTAGATCAACATAAATAAATTTCAATAAAGTCCCAAAATAAAAAAATACTAGAGATAATTTCGACTAGGTTCGACAAAAACGAGTAAATTAATAAATTCCCTCCGCGGATTACTCAAAATCAGTGTATCCGTTTTCCGACTAGGATGTCATGGATTCACAACCTAAAAAAAAACAACCAAACGAAATTCATCAAATTTCGCATATCCAATGCGACGATAGGAACAAAACAATAAATTAATAATAATTTAATAATAATAAACAAAAACAAGTCTCGCCCTTGGCAGTTTTCTCCTTTGTTTAAACTTAACTAATTGTGATGCTCCGAGAGATCAGAGACGCGTCATCCGACGATCAAAATTAACAAGAGCTGCGGCGGCACGAAACAAATAACAAAAATCGAAAACCGAATAATCAACGACGCGTGCCGCTCAATAAATTATATCACAATAAACAAGCCAACGCAACGACGCGAGAAGAATCCTCCAACTCGATCGACTCGTAAAACCTAACCTAAAAAGAGAGACATACGTACGTAAGGTTTTTAGGTTAAGTCTTAAATTAAATAAGCTTCCCGATAATCTCCAACCAAATTTTCATTCCGATAGAAAATTTGTGAATAATTTTTTTGTTTTCTAGATTTGTGAAATATTCTTTTCCCGGCGAAATAAATAACGATTCTTCTTTGTGTGTTTCTTTTTGTCGTCCGGCAACGAAAAATATTCCCAAATCTCGTCAGTTTCCGTATGGGGGGTACCGATGGGCGGGGTACGGGAGTCCGAGGGCGTAACCCGGCACGACAACTGCGTGCCCGGCCGCCGAGTACTAAGCTTCCGTCAATGTGATCACGGAGCCCTTAGGAGTGTAGGCCGTCGCGTTCGGATCCAGAGTTGAACCGGGCGTGCTGTCCGAGAGTCGCACGCGCGATATCGCACTTGACGGCGCCGGACTCCCAAACGAATCGTTCGGCATTACCGCCAACACCTGAGCAATCTTCGTCTTCAACTCGTCGATCTCTTTCTCCTGCAGTCGACTATGTGCTATAAACAAAACCAACATGGAATCTCCTTTCATTTGAATACAAACACAACATAGCTACCACCACGGATGTTAAATAATGGTAATTAATTTTTTTCATAAACTACCGTTGAAATTAAAATTATTAATTTCAAGTATTAAATTACCACGTAATTAAAAATTAAAAAAGGTAAATTACGACGGCATAAATTACCGGGTAATTTAAAATTCAAAATGGTAAATTACGCCTGTTTAAATTACCGGGTAATTAAATATTCCAAATGGTAAATTACGCTGGTTTAAATTACCGGGTAATTAAAAATTCAAAATGGTAAAATGCGCCTGTTTAAATTACCGGGTAATTAAAAATTTAAAATGTTAAATTACGCTGATTTACATTACCGGATAATTAAAAATGAAAAATGTTAAATTAAACAGATCACTGTAAGTTATGATTACTACTAATGTTAATAAAAATGTTTGGTAAAACCAAAGACTAGACATATAAGACTGGCCACTTGAAAAAGGAACTACGTTTCGAGAGAGAGATAGAGGGCTAAACCAGATTAAAGCCCATTCGTGAGTACTCGGTAGAAATCGACAAAATAGTGCGTGGATTTTAAAATCAGCTGTTGGCCCAACCGGCAACTCTAACCTCAAACAACACTTGTTTTGACGTTAACATTTGTTGGTTATGTGATCGGTAGTTATTGCGATGTTTCTTTTCGTGTTTTCAAGTAGTTAGTCGGTCTGGAACTTGAACAGCATTAGACCAGTGAGTACGTCACTTATTTCAATGATTATAATTGACATTTGAATATCAAAACAATAAACTGAAAATAACTCATTCAAACTTCCCGCCCGAAAGCTAAACCAAATTAAAGGGACAGCGGTTCAAGGTCCCTGAGCGGCAGGTCATAAAGATCAAAAGATTTGCGCGAAGTGGCCAGTCTTATATGTCTCGTCTTTGGTAAAACCTTAAATCATTATTTTGTTGACAACTAGCTATCTCTGATCTTTTGCTTGATTTGATAGTACTAAAACCAAAGCAAAGACTACATAGAAATACTATTTATAGCACTACTACAAAAACAGGCAAATCAAACAGAATAATAATAGTAGAAAATAAACAATTTCATTCTGTCCCCATTCACAAAACAACTCTCCGGTTCACAGAGGGTTTTTTTGTCATTTGTCATTTTTCTAACACTGGCATATTTATTAAAAAGTGAATTCTGACAATAAATAGCTTCAGAGCTGCATTATCGGATTTGTTGGATTGGTCGCCATTGGCGAAGGGGCTTTCCACTTCTCGATTCATTAAATACAAAATATTAGTTCTGTATTTTCTCAAGTAATGTCGGATGATTTGGAATAGTAAAAATATAATGTTTACGGGCAATGGAACTGTCAGTGGATGTGTTAACTTTACCGATAGGCCAATTTCCAATGACACCTTCAATAACATTGTCACGCACGAGTCCGACCATGCACCACGCGGATTGTTAGGTACTTCCCAGGCAAACGCAAACAACAGTGCACTTGTCGACTGCTTAGGAGGGGTTGGGCACATTCATGCGTCTACTGACGGAAGGTCTTTGAAATTAATTTATAAATTCCGGTAATCTACCAACGGTAATTAAAATTGTCGGTAAATTACCAACGGTAATTTAAATTGACGGTAAATTAGCATCGGTAATTTACGCCGTAAATTACAGTAATTAAAAATCGGTAAATTACCATTAATTACGGTAATTAATTCGGTAATTCACGCGGTAAATTACACTTTTACATCCCTGGCTACCACCAATACTTTTCAAGATAACCAAAACACTAACCGCTTATCCTACCATCCAAAAACAAAAAAAAATCATCTTAAAATCCCCTTTTATTTAAGTACAAACTCAACACACTATCACCTATACTTTCCAAGATGACTAAAAACTAATAGGTTCACGCAATTAAAAAAAAACTAAAAAAAACTCACTAAAGTGTCATTTGAGAACATTTTACTTTCTATACTTTCTAAGATAACCAAAAATTAACCCGTTATCATACCCTCCCAAAACCAAAACAAAAAAAGATGTCCTTGAAATCTCCTTTCAATTAAGTACAAATTCGACATCTACCACCTTTACCTATACTTTACAACAGGCCTGTCTAACTGAACCGGTTCTGCCTATCACTTTACATGCGGAGTGCGGCCCGCGGGCCGCATGTTGGTCAGCCCTTCTTTACAAGATAAAAAAAAAAACAAAACAAAAAAAATCTCACAGAAGTGTCCTTTCATTTGAGAACACAGGATATTTCTACTTCCTACACTTACCAAGTAGTGCAGGCAAATTAACTGATTATAAACCAAAACCGGTATTAATTGTAGACAGGAGTTTTATCATTGGAAATGGTAAAGGGGCTCATAGTGAACGTAAAAAAAGTAAATGCAGGTCATGGGGTGGTATAGTGTTTATTTGGGAGGGTTGAAAGCGGGTGCAAAGTATATTATTGCGTTTTTCGGCGGGATTTGACGCTTTATCCAAAAACGTCCTATACTAAGTTGTAGATCATAAAAAAATCTACAACATTCATACGGGTCACTTTTCACTATGACCTCAAAATTTCCAAGAAAAATGCGAATGCCAATGCCAAAACGAATTTTCTGTTTTTTATTTTTCGTTGTGGCAACAATAATTCAATTTTAATCAAACTTTGTGAAAGCGTGCCCTTTTATACCTTAAATTGTCATAAATTTTTTATTTACACGAAAAACAAACATTCATACGGGTCACTTTTCACTATGACCTCAAAATTTCCAAGAAAAATGCGAATGCCAATGCCAAAACGAATTTTCTGTTTTTTATTTTTCGTTGTGGCAACAATAATTCAATTTTAATCAAACTTTGTGAAAGCGTGCCCTTTTATACCTTAAATTGTCATAAATTTTTTATTTACACGAAAAACAAGAAGTTTTTGAGATATTTAGTTTTTTCCGTCAAAATCAGACTTTTTTTAAAAAGAAATTCTGAACAGAGTTCTTCTGGGACTTATTTTTATTGTTTTTACATGTACTTATTGACACAATAATAAAAATAATAGTCCCTATTTAACAACATGCTCAAAAATTGAAAAACCTCAAAAACGACTTTTGCAATAGTGAATTTTTCAGTAATTGTTCATTATTTGTTTAAATTTTTATGAGAATTGCAATACTGGTTACGACATTCAATTGTACGGAAAAAATACAATGGAAACTGTCTCTCATTTCTACACTAATGCTATAACCATTAACTTAGAATAATAAACCTTCAGATGAGTAAGCAAAATAGTCAGTTTTTGTCTTAGAATCAATAAGTATCCAATACAAAAGTTGTAGGTCAAGAAAAAGTATACCACTTTTCTAGAGGTTACTATGTAACATAAGCTCAAAACTTCCGAGAAAAATGCGAAAGAATTTATAATTTTAATTTAGTTTTGACGAAACTTCTGAAAGTAAATTATTTATGTCTTAAAAAATCACAAACTGTTTATGAAAAAATCTACTAAAATAGTTAAAAATGTGACAACATCAATACAGTAGAAACAGTACTTTAATAATTGATAATAATAAATTACAAAAGTTAATATTGTAACACGCCCCTAATACCAGTGCGCTCCGCAATAGCGCTTTCGAGGTCGCCACCATGGTACCATGACCAGCGAGGGCGTAGGAGCCCCCTTCCACTACGTGTCGACACACGACCTGGACCGAGCAGTATAAAAGACGGTACGTAACCCTGGCGCATGAGTTCGCTCACCGGGCTGGAGGAAACTATTAACTTGGCGCAACTCGTAGGACCTTGGTGACAACGTGAAATCCAGGCGGAGAGACAGGCATCGTCAGTATACGACACGCTGCACCTACCGCGACTTGCATTTTCGAATATCTCTTTCCGAACGACCCTACCCCGTCAATATATATTTACAGATTTACAAATAAAAAATGAAAAATGTTTATTTTTCATTTGATTTTTATAGATTGGCATAGTTATTTAACTATGCCAATCTTTTCCTTAT
Organism: Aphodius sticticus; assembly: GCA_963966075.1. Taxonomy (NCBI): domain Eukaryota; kingdom Metazoa; phylum Arthropoda; class Insecta; order Coleoptera; family Scarabaeidae; genus Aphodius; species Aphodius sticticus. The sequence goes on along the minus strand of OZ014510.1, from coordinate 38,893,176 downwards.
TCGCAATTTTTCTCGGAAGTTTTGAGGTTATGTTATATAGTAACCTCTACAAAATTTGTAGATTTTTTCTTGACCTACAACTTTTGTATTGGATACTTTTTGATTCAAAGACAAAAACTGTTATTTTGCTTACTTATCTGAAGATTTCTTATTCTAATTTAATGGTTATAGCATTAGTGTAGAAATGAGAGCCAGTTTCCTTTGTATTTTTTTCCGTATAATTTAATATCGTAACCAGTATTGCAATTTTCTTAAAAATTTAAGGAAATAATGAACAATTACTGAAAAATTCAGTGTTGCAAAAGTCGTTTTTGAGTTTTTTCAATTTTTGAGCATGTTGTTAAACAGGAACTATTGTTTTTATTATTGTATCAATAAGTACATGTAAAAACAACAAAAATGAGTCCCAGAAGAACTCTGTACGATGATTTTTCACCACAGAATTTTTTTTTAAAAAAAGTCTGATTTTGACAGAAAACACTAAATATCTCAAAAACTTCTTGCTTTTTGTGTAATAAAAAAATGTATACTTATTTAAGGTATAACAAGGCACGCTTTCACAAAATTTTATTAAAATTGAATTATTGTTGCGACAACAAAAAATTAAAAACAGAAAATTCGTTTTGGCATATGCATTCGCATTTTTCACGGACATTTAGAGGTCATACTAAAAAGTGACCCATATGAATGTTTGTAGATTTTTTTATGATCTACAACTTAGAATAGGACGTTTTTGGATAAAACATCAAGTTTCGCCGGAAAGCGCAATAATATACTTTGCACCCGCTTTCAACCCCCAGAACTAAACATTATACCACCCCACGACCTGCATTTATCTTTTCTACGTTCACTATGAGCCCTTTTACCATTTCCAATGATAAAACTCCTGTCTACAATTAATACCCACTCTCAACTTAATTTGCCTGCACTAAAGATAACAAAAAACTACCCGGTTTTCATACCCTCCTAAAAGAAATACTAAAAAAATAATCTCTTTTCATTTAAGTACAAACCCGACACATCTACCACTGATACTTTCCAAAATAACCAAGAACTAACCAGGTTCACGCCATTAAAAAAAAACAAAAGTGTCCTTTCATTTGGGAATAAACACATCCCATACAAACCAAATCAATCTAAGACAAATCTACTTCCTATATTTTACAAGATAGCAAAAATAATCAGCTGCCATAACCTCCCAAAACCGATTAAAAAAAATAATCGCCTTGAAATCTTCTTTAATTTAAGTACAAACCCAACACATCTACCGGTGATACTTTACAAAATAACCAAAAACTAACCAGGTTCACTAGGGTGGTCCAAATTTATACCTTGCAATATTTTTTTTTGCTTGAGGGCAACGCCCCCCCCCCCAATCTGTTCCTTTTCCGGAAAAAAAAATTTCCCCAAATTTGAGAAAAATCGATTACCGTTAACACGTGCCACCGAGCACCTCAAATTTCCCTTTTAAAATATGTACATTGAAAAAATGCATCTTTTTTCCTTTTTTTTCACGTTTCGGATTTAGAAAAAAAGTTGCGGGAGATTTTCAAAAGTTACGTGATTAATTATTTTTTTGTCAGAAATTACTATCATGGGATTTATGACATGTTTTTTGTCATTTATTAACTAATTTAAAATTGTTTAAACAAACATATTTTTCCATTTTTTGCAAAAATTATTAAATTATTGTTTTTTTGCCATTTATTAACTAATTAGCAATTGTTTAAACAATTACCATTTAAACAAAAATATATGTTGATACGCATATATTTTTCTAATTTTACAGAAATTATTAGATTATAGGCACCTATTTGCAATTGTTTAAACAAATACCTGTTGTAACTGCTACCATGCGTTGAATAAAGTTATTATTATTATTATTATTATTAATACCATTTGTTTAAACAAATATAGACATTGGACATAATTTTCTATATTTTTTGCATAAATTATTATTAGATTATTAGATTTTTTTTTATTTTTATCAACTAATATGTAATTGTTTAAACAAATATGTATATACATTGTTACGAACTTATTTTTTATATTGTTTTTTATATTTATATTGCAGAAATTATTATTAGATTATTGGCATTTTTTGTCATTTATTAACGAATTTGCAGTTCTTTAAACAAGTACCATTTCTTTAAACAAAAATTTCCAATGTTTTTCTGTTTTTCTTTTTGTAAAAATTATTGTTACATTGTTGGCATGATCTTTGTAATTTGTTACTTAATGTGCAATTGTTTGCACAAATAAACTTGTTTAACAATAATGTTGGTACGTATTTCTTGGCAAAAATTATTATAGGATTTCTGGTCTTTTTTGTAATTTTGGAGGTTTTATGATATCGGCCAAACCAGGAATGTGGTGGCACTAATTATTAATATAGGTTATAATGGAAAATTAGCTAAGAAATTAGGCAAGAAAGAAAAATTTTTGTTTAAACAAATAGTATTTGTTTAAACCATTACAAACTAGTAATTAATGATAATCAATGACTACAATCTAATAATAATTTCTCAAAGAAAAGAAAAATATGTCCGTAACATTGTATATTTTTGTAAACAAATGGCATTTATTTAAACAATTGCAAATTAGTTAGTAAATGACCAAAAATGCCAATATACTAATAATAATTTCTTTTAAAAAATAGAAAATATGGCTGCAACATTGTATATATTTGTTTAAACAAATGGTATTTGTTTAAACAATTGATAATTAGTTCATAAATGACAAAAACGCCAATAATTTAATAACTTCTGCAAAAAGTGGAAAAATATGTTGGTAACATATATGTATATTTTTGTTTAAACAAATGCTAATTGTTTAAACAATTTCAAATTAGTTAATAAATGACAAAAAAATATGTCAATAATCCATTAATAATCACTTCAGCAAAAAAATAAATAAAACACGCAACATTGTAAAATTGTAAATTAGGGGAAACTTTTGTCTCATATTTAGGGTACTATGGAGAGGGTGTGGGGTGATGAACAAATAAATAGTGGTTGTGGATTTGTTCCTTGGGGAGTTCTGAACAATTTCTGATAATCTCCCGCAACTTTTTTTTAAAATCCTAATGGTGAAAAAAAAAGTAACAAAAGATGCATTTTAGCAATGTATTTTAAATGGGAAATTTGAGGTGCTCTGCGGCACCGACTTTAAAAAAAATTAACAAAAGTCTCCTTTCATTTGAGAACAAACACATCCTATACAAACCAAATCAATAAAAGGCAAACCTACTTGCTTTTTCAAGATAACACAAAAATCATCGGTTATCATACTCTCCCAAAAACCAATTTAAAAAAATTATCACCTGGAAATCTCCTTTCATTTAAGTACAAACTCGACACATTTGCCACTTATACTTTCCAAAATAACCAAAAACTAACCAGGTATTTAGCCATTCAAAAATAAAACAAATTTAAAAAACATCCACAAAAGTGTACTTTCCTCTGAAAACAAATCCGACATATACTTCCTATATTTTTCAAGATAACCAAAAACTAACCGTTTATCATACCATCCCAAAACCAAAACAAAGCAAAAATAATCTAAAAATTTTTCATTTAATACATTTCGACACATCTACCACTTATGCTTTCCAAGATAACCAAAGACTAACCAGGTTCAGCCATTAAAAAATGAATACAAAACAAAAACAAATCTCACAAGTGTCCTTTCATTGGGGACAAACATGACATATATACTTCCTATACTTTCCTAGATAATCAAAAACTAACCGGTAATCACAGCCACCCACAACCAAAAACAAAAACTTGAATATCTCATAAACCAATCGAGATTATCGAACAAAACAAAAACTACCGAATTAAGTTAACGTTCGAACATCTTTTGCACAAAAATTTAACGTACCATCTCGTATTTCGAGTTGTCGTTTCGCCTCTCCCAAGGCGCTGAAGAGATCGAGCTTGATCCGCGTCTCCGCGGACAGAGAATTCTCCAGGTGCGTGTTCTGCTCCTGAACGGTCTCGAGAGCGGATCTCAGGATCTCGACGTCGCGCAGCTTGTCCATGAGGATGGCGTTTTCGCGTTCCAGCACCGACATGCGGTCCTCCGTCCACCGCTGCGTCGTCAGACACTCTTGGATCTCGCTCTCGAGCTCACGACGTCGGGCTTTGCACGCTTCCGTACACTCACCCCGTATGCTCTGAGCAGCGGCCTGCAAAAAACAAAAATTTTCAGTGACCTGGTTAGAGCAGCGTCTCCCAACTGGGGTTCCCCGCAAGATGTCGTCCGGGGTTCCGCGGAAAAATAGTAAAAGTTCATGGGCACATTATTCAGTTTCATTTTTAAGTATTATTTTAGTATTGGATTATCGGTATTTTAAATATTGGATTAATAAACCAGGTCTATTCATGAAATATTTTAATTTGGCCTTCTAACCGAATAAACAAACCACTGTTATTTCGATATTATATCCAACGGGCAAGAACATTCTAGGCTAATTTTATTCATTAACTTCAAATGATAATATTACTTACAACTATCTGTTACATAAAAACAAAACAACCTCTAGAAAACAACAACCTGGCAGAGCTATTGGTCAAAATCTAACATTTGGTTTCAATATTTTTGCTTTTCCAAATGTGTGACAAAATAAATAATCATTTAAATATGTTGCTCATAGAGTTAGGCTTACCATACGTCCCGGTTTGAGACATCGGTCCCGGTGTCCCGGCCGGTTTGGTATTATGTCTCGGTTAAAATTCTTAAATTAGTATCACAGATTTCTATCTTAGTTGTCAGCAAGTTGAAATATTTCAGAAATGTACAAAGAGCGCAAATCAAATTTTCTCTGTCAAGAAAACTGCCCTTATGCTTTTGATGCTGCCTTTTATGAGAAAAAAGGCAGGAAGGCGAAGACGCACGGACCAGGTAGAATCCACCTATCACTGCAGATCACTGTTTCAAAAGTACAGTATAATGACACTGACGGGAACATACATATATCACCAGCTGGCAAGAGGGAAGGCAGATCTGCACAACCAACAATGCAGATGGGAGTCAACCAGAATCCACCTCAGAAACGCCCAGGATATATCAATACCGTTCCACCGCACAAACACCACAGCAGCTCAACACAGACACCTCCATCTGCTAAATACTCTCCCAAAAGTATGGCTGCAGAAAAACAATAAAACGTTCAAGAGGGACCTGAAGGCAATGATGCAGAAGCAGGCATTCTACAGTGTAGGAGAGTTTATTGCTTATACTACGGGGAGACCGACATGAATTCAACAATATTGACGATTCTTGCAATACGATTATATTAGTTGTTATTAATTTCTTTTGTAATTACGTATTTAGCAGAAAATAAACTCTTCCTATTCTATTCTATTCTATTCTATCATGATTTGAAGGTTATCAGCAACAAAGTGTTAAATAGTGACTAATCGATTAATGATTGTAACAATATTTCAACGCAATTCCACAATTTCGAATTTATAGAACGATTGTATCTCTGTTACAGAAAAATGTTTATAACTTTTACAAAAATTGTTTATCATTTCTGTGCTAAACGAAATTGTAGATGAAAAACATCCATATGACAATATTATGTAGAGCACCGACTTGTTGGTGCTCGTAACAAGTTGGAGTTGGCTACGTAAATAAAATGTTTATATTTTTCAAAAAAATGTTTGAATAACTTTCTATCATACACAAAATCGTAGGTTATTAGTTCGGTTAGTCATACATGAATGCTCCGAGGCGGACTACTGAGGTGTCTTGATTTGAACATGGAATATACATTTCGGTGTTCTGGTTTAGCAAAATATTTATAACTTTTCCAAAAATGACTGCATAATTTTCTACCATTAGTCGATTTAAAGTTGTATAATGGAGCTTGTATAGTCCTTTGGTATTGATTTTAGAATATTATGTACAGGGTGTCCCACGCTATAAACAAAGTATATTAATGGGCTTAAAAAATCAAATTTATGTTTTTTCCATACATACAAGTTACAGACAGTCATACGCTCTACAGCAAGAGAATATGTTGATGCTTACTCAATATCCCACAACAACTACCAACAAAGACTTATGTTTGCTTAAATGGAACACTAGGTATATTATTGCAGTTTTCAGTAAGATTTTTATCCTAATTGTTTTGACATCAACTTATATTAGGCTTTTGTCAACTGTTTCTGAGATATTGTGAAATTAAAATCAAAAACAAGCATTCTTCATACAATCTTTCCGGGGTAACTAACAAGGATAAAACAAAGGAAGTAATTTTGGATAGTAAAAGTATCGCACTTTTTGACAATTATTATTGATTTGCGATTCTAATATGACTTATCTCGAACACTTGCCATTTGCTAAATAATGTCAAATAGTTTAAGAATTTTAATTGGAACACCCTATATATTATTAAGCATATAATTTGTCATTTGTGACAACAATAATAATACACAATAATTCATAAATTAATATTAAATATCCAGATTGGTCAACAATCTTGTTGCTCAAAATTCAACAATCTCACAAATGTAGTATTACTTCTGTTGATGCAACAACTTACAGCCATTGTAAACTGCTACTATGAGTTTATGTCACAGTGTCAGTAATACTTTCATAAGAATAAATAATTAAATAAATGGATAATTGTAAACTGAATAAATAATAATTATTTCAGTACGATTGTCAAGAGTGCCCAGTGCACATGTCAGCTGTCTCAGGTCAAGGCGAATAAGTCTCGAACTTCAAATTCTCGGTGGAAATATTACATTTTCTGTTGTTTCCACACAAATATTTTCTAAACGCCATCTTATTTTATTCTTCATGTTCGCCATCGTAGTTAATATCCCCATAAATTTCTTCCTCAGCGTTAGAGTAAGTTCGGGTATTTCCAACGATAGTCTAATTTGACTTCATTTATTGTTCTACAAAATAAATGTTGGCATCTCAAATTTTATGAAATGGTTAAAACAAATAATCTTTTTGTTAAAATAATAATTCTTATATTTAGAAAAGTACACTATCCAAAAATAGAAGTGGTTCAACAAGTAATTATATATACCTCTTTCTGTTTTTTTTGTCACAAAAGTAACGATCATTTCGATTTATTCTACGTTTTATTTAGTATTCGTTTAATTGAATACTTACATAATTATTTTATATGTCTTTTCTAACGTCATTCCTGTCCCGGTTTGGAATTTCATAATTATGGTAAGCCTACTCATAATGGTACTTTAGGAGAACAACAGAGTTGTAGGTGGTGGATTTCAATATGATCTTACATACCAGATAAGATTACTAACCTATCACCAGACAAGTTCTGAGCTTCTATGACAAAAATTATGTCAGTCCCATTCATAGAAAATCAATAAATATACAGAGTGATTTGCAATTCTAGGCGAAAATTTATGCGGACAGGAAACTAAAGAGAAATTTAAAATTTCTTGACTTCATTTAATTAAACAAAAAATAATTAAATGAAATTGAAGTAAGTAAAGTAATTTTCACAACGCAAACAATTTAAAAGTTCTTCACATTTTTTGTTTATAATTTTGTTTTTAAATTTAATTGTTACCTCGAGTTATAAATTACCTTGTATTAGTGCAGTTTTCAACATTGTGTGTGTTTGAGCAAGTCTTATTTAACAAACTTTAAGAGAAAATATAGAAATATATCTGTTATACCTAGATGAAATTAGTGTGTACAAATAGCTTCTATTCGGGTGTTTATGCCCACTTTGTTCTCATACTTTGTTCTCAGCACGTAATTATTGTTCTGACTAAAATGTTTCACAAGACTTATTTATTTTTTCAATACAGTAAAAAATAACAAAATATTAATAAAACAACATTTTAACTGGCTCTAACTTCTTAATGAATATTAGCTTATTACCAATAGGTCCATATGAAACTTTTTAAATGTTTCTTAAGTTTTGTATTTTGAACAATATTTTTTTAAAATTTTTTAAAATGAATTTGTTTATTTAATTATTTGTAAAAGATACCGTTTGTATTCTTCTTTTTCGCATTGTTCGATTTGTATTTTCTGTTTCATTCCTTTAGTAATACTTGAAAGAGCTGTAATATTTGAAGGAACTGAAAAGAACAAACAAGTTTATACCAAGAGAGAAATATTTGAAATGTTACAGAAAATGAATGTAATAAACTACGAAAAAAGCTGTAAAAGAAGAATTGACTGTAACATCGCTGGTTATTGGATACCAACTATATTTCTGTATTGTTTTTTTACAGAATTCACATATTCCACATACACTTTCCTGTGAAATTACAACAGTATCACCGTAATTTTACAGGGCATTTTTTAAATTTCACAGGAAAAGTACTTTAATTTCACAGTAGTAAGTAATTTCCAATCATTGAACTGCATTTCTTTTTAGACTTGTATCTGGCAACTTGAAAAACTGCTTTACACATTTTTCTCTCTGCAAAAAAATCTTCGAAATGACATTGGCAAGGACATTGTATATTTTTTTTGTTGGGGTTCTGCCAGGTTCCAACCCAATTTAAAGGGTTCCGTAAGAGTAAAAAGGTTGAAAAATTTTGAGTTAGAGATTGTCAACTTAGCTTTGAATAGAGCTCAAACAAGGCTAAGTTATGTTGTACCGTTTCCGAGATATACCTACAGCCTACTTAGTCAAATAATAAAAACTGGAATATCTCTGAAATGGCTTCAGTTATCTAGACGAAATAAACATTATTTTAAACTAGTTATAATTCCCTTTCATTTAAGTACAAACATGGCACATCTATCTCTCCTACTTTCAGAGATAACCAAAATTTATTGGTTACCATAGCCTACCACGATTCAGTTTTAAAACTTGAATATCTCTCTATCCGTCTGAGATATCGACATAAAACAAAAAACGTTCTAACCTGCGCTGCTCTGGCTTCTTCCTGCTTTCGATTCTTGCGTTCGAGGGCGACCTGCGACTCGAAGTTAATCCGAGTTCGTTTCTCCTCCTGCACCCTCCGCTCGAGGTAACTGATCGTCTGTCGGTCTGTGGAGCGCGCCCCCAGCGAGGTCTGCAATTTAGTCTGCAGGTCCTCGACCGTGTGCTGGAGCGTCAAGATGTCCCCTTTGAGGACTTTTTCGCTCGTCGTCAGCGACGCAACCTATAAAACAAAAGATATAATTTTAAAAAAGGGCAGATCTGAGGAGGATTTTAGAAAGTATGTGAAATTCTCTTTCGTGTGAGTTTAAACACGGTATATCTAGTGCATTTTGTTTAAGAGATAACCAAGCATTAACCGGTTATCATGGCCTACCCAGACTTAAATTTTAAAATTAGATATCTATGGAAATAACAGTTATCTGGACAGGACAAAAACTATGGGGTTTTTTTTATACGGCTTCATTCACATTTAATATAATATAATACTAAAATACTGTATAAACAAAAAGAAATATTATATTTGTGATAATTTTAGACTAGAGTACCTAAAATTTCCTATTATTTGAGTATAAACACGGCATGTCGACTGTGTTTAGTTTTCAAGATAACCAGAAACTAACCGGTTATCATAGCCTACTAAAACTAAAACTTTAAAACTGTATATCTCCGTAACCAGTGGAGATATCGGGATGGCACAAAAACTACTTGGTTCAAGTTTCTGACAAGGCTTCTATTAAAACTAAATTTGATACTGTACCTGTAGTCTGAGGTCTTGTTTGCTGGCCCAACAGCTCTGTATCATACCCTCCCAAACACAAAACCGGAAAAAAGTTAATCTTCTTGAAATCTCCTTTTATCTCCTTATATATACAAACTTAACATGTCAACCATTTACACTTTCCAAGGTAACCAAAAATTAACCAGGTTAACACCATTCCAAATAATAAACAAACAAAAATTATCTCACTGAAGTGTCCTTTCATTTGAGAACAAACACGACATATCTACTTCATATACTTTTAAAATAACAAAAAACTAACTGGTTATCACACCCTCCCAAAACCAAAACCAGAAAAATGTTAATTAATCCCCTAGTAATTTCTTTAAGTACAAACTCGACTCATCTACTAGTTATACTTTTCAAGAGAACCAAAAACTAACCAGTTATCATACCTATTGGGTGTTGTTTTTACACGGCTTCATTTAAATATAATATAATAGTAAAATACTGTATAAGGAAAAAAGCATATCTGTGAATAGTTTTAGAAAGTACGTACAATTTCCTTTTATATGAGTATAAACACGACATATCTACTACGCTTAGTTTCCGAGATAACCAAAAATTAACCGGTTATCATGGCCTACTAAGACCAAAACATTAAAATTGAATATCTCCGGAAGCGGCAAATATATCCAACGGGACAAAAACTACTCGGTTCAGTTTCCGATAAGGTTTCTTTTAAACATAAATTTAACACCATACCTGTAGTCTAAAGTCTTATTGACAGACCTGACAGATCTGTATCATACCCTCCCAAAACTGAAAAAAAAGTTAATCTTCTTGAAATTTCTTTTCAGTACAAACTCAACACGTCTACCTTTTACACTTTCCAAGATAACCAAAATTTAACAAGATTTATACACTTCCAAGCAAAAACAAAAAAATAAGTACAAATAAGTACAAACTCTGCACATCTACCAGTTATAGAATAGAATAGAATAGAATAGGTGTTTATTGGTTGACAAGCAACAAGTCACAAGATGATTAAAGTACATATGTGTGTGTGTAGTATATAATTTGAATAATATAACATTTATATCAGAGTGGTGGTTCCTGTATTTGTTCTATAAACTCCTTGACAGTATAGGGTGGAGCATGTGAGAAATCTGGTGATCTGCCGCTTGAATTGTCTGAAACTTAGACTCTTCCATGGGTTTGGTAAGTGGTTGTACAATACTACTCCCTCCCTCATGAAGTTGGTTGTGTGGAGCCTGCCATAGGGTACTTCAAGTTGATTTCCTTGACGTGTGTTGTGGTCATGGATGGCATCTCTTCGACTGTGGGTGGTCAGGTGTTTTCGTGCGTGGAGTAGTTGCTGTAGTATGTACGTTGCATGCAGTGTTAAAATTCTATGTTTGCGGAATAGGGGTCTACAAGACTCAGTACTAGGTATGCCCTCTATTGCTCGCACAGCTCGCTTCTGTAACACCATAACCTTGTGGACATGAGAAGAGCCCCCCCATACCTTCAGTCCGTAGGCCATTCTGCTATGGAATAATGCGTGGTAGACTGATTTAGCAGCATGAACGCTCAAGGTATCTCTGATGCGTTTAATTGCGTAAATCGATGAGGAGAGAACGGGCAGCAAACCCTCCACCTGTGATGACCAGGTTAGGCGAGTGTCGAGTCGTATGCCCAGGAATCTAACATTCTCTGCTTCTCGTTGATCTCTTCTGCTGGTGGTGATAAAGAGTTCGGCAGTTTTGTCTCCGTTTAGTGCTAGTCGATTTTTAGCAAACCAGGTGGCGGCATCACGTTTCGCATCCTCAGAGGCAGTGGTTATTTCAGGTTCATGACCTCGGATAAGGATAGTCGTGTCGTCTGCATAAAGCACTTTTCAAGATAACCAAAAACTAACCGATTATCGTATGAGTGTTGTTTTTAATACGGCATTTAAATATAATATAACATAAAATACAGTATAAACAAAGAAATTAGCATATCTGTGAATAGTTTTAGACGTAGAAGTAGAAGTACGCACAATTGCCTCTTATATGAGTATAAACACGGCATATCTACTACCCTTAGTTTCCGCAATAACCAAAAATTAACCGGTTATCATGGCCAACCGAGACCAAAACATTAAAATTGAATATCTCCGGAACCGGCAAATATATCCGGACGGGACAGAAACTACTCGGTTCAGTTTTCGATAAGGTTTCTTTTAAACATAAATTTAACACCATAACTGTAGTCTGAAGTCTTATTGACAGACCTGACAGCTCTGTATCGTACCCTCCCAAAACCGAAAAAAAAAGTAAAAATACTTGAAATTTCTTTTCAGTACAAACTCAACACGTCTACCATTTACACTTTCCAAGATAACCAAAATTTAACAAGATTTATACCCTTCCAAACAAAAACAAAAAAATAATCTCCTTGAAATCTCTCATTTAAGTACAAACTCAACACATCAATCATTTACACTTTCCACGATAACCAAAAATTAACCACGTTTACCCTACCAAAAAAATATATCTCACTGAAGTGTCATTTCATTTGAGAACTAACACGACATATTTACTTCCTATACTTTCCAAGATAACCAAAAACTAACCGTTACCATACCCTCCCAAAACCAAAAAAAAGTTAATCGCTAGTCCTTAATCCTAAATGTTAATTCCGTTCTTTTAAGTACAAACTCGACATATCTACCAGTTATACTTTTCAAGATAACCAAAAACTAACCGATTATCGTATGAGTGTTGTTTTTGATATGGCATTTAAATATAATGTAACATAAAATACAGTATAAACAAAAAAAAATAGCATATCTGAGAATAGTTTTAGAAAGTACGTACAATTGCCTCTTATATGAGTATAAACACGACATATCTACTACGCTTAGTTTCCGAGATAACCAAAAATTAACCGGTTATCATGCCCACCAAGACCAAAACATTAAAATTGAATATCTCCGGAACTGGCAAATATATCCGGACGGGACAGAAACTACTCGGTTCAGTTTCCGATAAGGTTTCTTTTAAACGTAAATTTAACACCATACCTGTAGTCTGAAGTCTTGTTGACAGACCTGACAGCTCTGTATCATACCCTCCCAAAACCGAAAAAAAAGTAAATCTACTTGAAACTTCTTTTCAGTACAAACTCAACACGTCTACCTTTTACACTTTCCAAGATAACCAAAATGTAACAAGATTTATACCCTTCCAAACAAAAACAAAAAAATAATCTCCTTGAAATCACTCATTTATGTACAAACTCAACACATCAATCATTTACACTTTCCACGATAACCAAAAATTAACCACGTTTACCCTACCAAAAACCCTACTAACTAAAAACCCTACTACGGTTAGTTTCCGAGATAACCAAAAATTAACCGGTTATCATGGCCAACCGAGACCAAAACTTTAAAATTGGATATCTGCGGATCCGGCAAAGATATCCGGATGGAACAAAAACTACTCGGTTCAGTTTTCGATAAGGTTTCTTTTAAACGAAAATTTAACACCGTACCTGTAGTATGAAGTCTTGTTGACAGATCTGACAGCTCTCTATCATACCCTCCCAAAACTGGAGGGTATGACTACCAGTTATACTTTTCAAGATAACCAAAAACTAACCGATTATCATACCTATTGGGTGTTGTTTTTGATACGGCTTCACTTACATATAATACAACATAAAATACTGACTAAACAAAATAAAATAGCATATTTGTGAATAATTTTAGAAAGTACGTACAATTACCTTTCATATGAGTATAAACACGGCATATCTACTACAGTTACTTTCCAAGATAACCAAAAATTAACCGGTTATCATGGCCAACCGAGGCTAAAACTTTAAAATTGAATATCTCCGGAATCGGGAAAGATATCCGGCCGGGACAAAAACTATTCGGTTCTGTTTCCAAAGCTCTTCCTATTAAACATAAATTCAACACCATACCTGTAGTCTGAGGTCTTGTTCGCTGGCCCGACAGCTCTGTAGTTCGGTGCGGAGCTTCTTGGTGTCCGTCTCGAGCCTCTGCAGGTACTCGGCGGCCTCCCTCTCTTTATCGGCCTCCTTCTTGTCTCGTCGCCGCATCGGCTTTGGCTCTGGTTCAGGGGGCGGCGACGAGGGGGGCTCGTCTTGGACGACGGTCGCGACTCCGTTTGTGTGCGAGTGATTGCTGACTGGCTGTGGTTTCTGCTTTTCGCTTCTGTCGTGGTCGTCTTTGACTTTCTCGACGGCCTTTCTGTGCGTTTTGTGTTGTGCGTTGATGCCGTTCGAGACCGTTCCGTTCGGGATCTGACCGTTCTTCTCGATGGGCGTCCTCTCCTTCGCTGCCGATGCTTTGTGATTGTGCGTGCCTTGCGACGTGAGAACTACCGTCGTTCCAGACGTGTCCTGTATCTGTGAAAAGAAAAATTTAGTAAGATTGAATAAGCTAAACCATAATATACAGACATAGAGTTTTTTGCTTGAATCGATTGCTGATTGTTTCAGATAACCAAGGGACTTAAAATTTAATTAAAGAAATAAGTTATTGTCAAGAATTCTTTCCTAAACAAAGGGCCATGAATAGTCTAGTCATTTTAGACGCAAATACCAATAGATTAAGAAATATGTCCGGAACATCATATCAAAATGTTTACTGAATCTTATTATTCTTATTATTGGAATTAATTAAAAAATATAGGTTTGTTTGAGCAGCACCAAAATAAGAGAATGAAGCTCTTATTCTTTCTCTTCCGCATGAGCAATGGGAGTTCCAAAACCTCCATTGCGGATGCGTAAAAGAAATCGAATTGTTTTGACTGCTGCCGGACCAAACCTAGTTTCTCTGAAAGTATTAAGTTTAGTAGAACAAATTATAAATCATATTTAAAACGAACGATTCTATCATCTCTGTTCATCATGCATAATAGAAGTACTACCTCTTCCATTTTTGTTATCGGTTGTCAATTAAACATTTTTGGTTTACACTATCAGTATAGTTAATAATTCTTAGGGATGTCGATAAAATGTTTAAAGAAGTCAAAGACGATTTGTTTGGAGTAATATTTTTTTACTCAATAAACGTGTTAATTGATTTGAATTAAACAAAGGTATTTTCCTGTGTTATTTTCGAGATATTGGTTACGTATTTTAACTTGAAAAATGTGAAAATGGTTACTTTACGGAAATATTTCATGTGCCGTAGCTACAGATTCAAGCACATACCCAAAGATTTTTAATTACAGTTACAGTTTGCCAATTAAATTGTTCATTCAAATGAATATAATCTCTCTATTTTAATATTTTATCTTTTGTTTTAATCGTTTGTTCTTATCTCCTACTATTTACAAAACATTTTAATAACTGCTCTGTTTACTATTGCTAGTGTTAACTGAGTCACAATAAAAACAATTATTAAGTAAAACAAAAATATATTAAAATTAGGAACTTCTAAATCAGATTCCTATACTAATTTTTGAAAAACTGACAAAAACAAAAAATTTGCTGTATAGATCGTAAGATTCCGTGAATAAATACCTGAGAAAAACTCTTACATCTTTTAAGTGTTTCGAGACTAAATGTAACAAAAACATACTACTTTTGTACAAGGAAAAAATCAAGTTTGTATCTTCTGACATCACATGCAAACTAGGAATAAGAAAAAATTAGGTCATTTAGTTGTATATCTTAAATCAAAATGCTGACTGGCTATGCACTTTCTACAGCACCCAGCACTCTTTATAAAGAATAATGTTGTCTTGAGAAATTTAAATTAAGGTCCATTATACGTATACCTAGGTCAATCTGGAGACAGACTTATATAATAAAGCTATTGCTATTTTACTTCAAAAGAAAGACAAAAGATTGTTCTTATTTAGCGTAAAATCATGGTTTGATAGAAAAGTTGGATTTTCCATTTAAAAAAATGAAGTTAACCTCATTTTCACCGATTGCAGCGCCATCTGCAATGAAGCTGATATCGCCATCTCATTTCCCCCTTTGCGTCCTACAAGTTTATTTAAGACACTTTTGTCATACCATATTTCTCGAGATATTTAGGAGTCTCAAGTTAAAACAACCACCTGGTATAATCGTTTCCGTTTATTACCTATAATGTAGAAAGGGCACCAACTCGTAGTATAGATTACTAATCTGTTTTGTGTAAGTCTACTAATGTATGTTCTACAAGCCTAATTTTGACATATTTATGCACTTTTAATGCTTTACAAATGTTATAATTTTAACCTTGAGAGATTTATTACGGTTATTACATACATTTAACCTCAAAATAATTTACTTCTTTTTCTTCTAATTGTAAAAGGAAAAAAATGGGTTTTAAGAATGGTCAATAACCACTTTAGCTCCTCTCTGAACCCAGTCACAGTCTTTATATAGAATTTAATTAAAGAATTTAAATAAAATACAAGTAGTTCTTCCAATAAAAGCGTTCCATGCGTGAGGGGAATTCACTCGTAGACACAGTAATTATCGGGGGAAAAAAATGAAGTAGCCTCCAGGCACAGTCTTTCTGATGTTTCAAAGGAGAAAAAGAAAAACGTTTGAGTGGAATTTATCGGTCCGCGGCAGCACACGTAAATGCGCAGTAACTTCGAACTGCGTATCAACTTTTCAGTCAAACTTCACTCCAAAATAATTTATATGTGACTGCTAAAATAGCTGGTGACATTTCTGGTAATTTTTTCCTAGTGTCAACCTGGTATCTAGTTTTATCCCTCCTGTTATTAAATGGACTAGTCTTCTTTAAATCTTCCCTAAAATTTGAAATCTTTTTAACATATTTCAACAAAAAATATAATACAGTGAGTACGCAAAGTATGGAAACATGACAAAATCGCCGAAACGGTTTGTTATTTAAAAAAGTCCTCGGACACGTCTATTTTTAATTATCAAAATATACATATTTACATCAAATTTAATTTCCGACATTCAATTGTTTTCCACTTATGAGTTCATCAACACTTTATTTAACTGGCAATCCTTTAACTGGCAGTATTGTACCATACCATTTTTTGACTTTTTTCTGTACAGATTGCTTAATAAATATTATTATTATTATTATATTTTTTGTAGTGATTTTGATAGTTCTGTTGATTGTCTTAGGTAGTTCACAAAATTTATCGTCTTACATAAGAAAATTTTCGAGAAATAGACGGTTGAAGATTAGGGTAATTTTGATAAATTTTGTGTTTATGAAAAGCGAATAGGCGTTTTTGATTGATTTATTTGTGCTGAATACGAATCTGAGCTCAAAAGTTGCATATCACGTCAGGTTATTGCGTTTTCTGAAGTTACTTTTATAGAGCCATCAGCACCCCAGTCAAAGACTAGACATATAAGACTGGCCACTCGAAAAGGGAACTACGTTTCGAGAGAGAGATAGAGGGCTAAACCAGATTAAAGCCCATTCGTGAGTACTCGGTAGAAATCGACAAAATAGCGCGTGGATTTTAAAATCAGCTGTTGACCTAACCGGGAACTCTAACCTCAAACAACACTTGTTTTGACGTTAACATTTGTTGGTTATCTGATCGGCAGTTATTGCGATGTTTCTTTTCGTGTTTTCAAGTAGTTAGTCGGTCTGGAACTTGAACAGCATTAGACCAGTGAGTACGTCACTTATTTCAATGATTATAATTGACATATGAATATGAAAACAATAAACTCAATATTAACTCATTCAAACTTCCCACCCGAAAACTAAACCAAATTAAAGGGACAACGGTTCAAGGTCCCTGAGCAGCAGGTCATAAAGATCAAAGGATTTGCGCGGAGTGGCCAGTGTTATATGTTTAGTCTTTGCACCAGTTAAAGAATCGCTGTAAATGCTTCAAAAACATTTGGGAACACACTTTTGTGATTTCAGGTAAAAGTGCAAAGATTAAAGTTTACTATGAGACCATTTTGAGGTTTCTAGAATAATGGGTTCATCTGGTATAAATTTGTAAAAATTACAAATATAGCGGTTTTTTATTCTTTAACCCCACTTTTGTCAAAAACCTTGCGCAATAATAAAGTTTGGAGCTCTTCAAAGAGCTTTTAGCCACTTGAAATGGAAAAAATCGTTATAAATTTAACCATGAGAGATTTATCGGGGTTATTAAATACATCTAACCTCAAAATAATTTACATTTGACGGTTAAAATATCTGTTGACATTTCTGGTAATTATTTCTAGTGTTAACCTGGCGTATGGTTTTATTTTTATGAACTATCCACTTCTTTGAATCTTCTCCCAAATTCAAAATAATTTTAAAATGTCTCAACCATTAACACAAAATAAGAAAATTTTCTTACTTGTGGAGTAGTGTCTATAGGCAAGGCCTGTTGCATCAGCTGCATGTAGAACTCGTTCTGCTTCCCGACCTCCCGCTGCTTCTTCTGCCTTATGCGGAATCCAACGTACGACTTGAACCCGAAACCCAACGTAACGACCGGATAACCTATACAGTGCGCCGCAAACGGCCTACACAGATCGAGGTGGCCCGGCATGTGCTTCACGTCCCTCAGTCTGACGGCCGCCTCGAGATAGACGAACAGCATCCAGAGTACTATCGTCGGAGGGCATATGCCCTTATCCGTGTGCCAGACGTACTGCACCCAGACGTACGTACTGGCGGCGAAGAAGAGCCAGTGCACGGGAATGAAGAAAAAGCAGAGCATGTCGGAGGTGAGCGCGACGCACACGAAGAAGACGGAGAAAGCCAGTCCCTGGTATTTGTACGAATCGTAGACGGAACGCACGAGAAGGTAGAACGGCCATAAAAACTCGAAACGGAATTCGAGGATGAAGTCCGCAAGTATCACTAACACCCACAACACCAGGAGCTTCAGGTAGAGTACGGCGCTGTAACAGAAAAGATAAACGTTAGGATGTGATAACTTGACGAAGGTTTAAGTTAAATGTGTACCCTAAAACGGGGTGTTCTTAACACCGTGAGTTTCTGGCATTTGATTATGCTAATATATCGTCGGGTTAAAGGTAAAAGTCACTAAGTGACATCTTACTACTCTTCAGAAAAACACACTTTTACAAAGAAAGTGCAATTAAAAAAAACATATACATTCTAGTGCCAATATACTTGTTGTACATTCTAGTTAATTTAAAACTTAAACACCATCTATTATGTGTGTAACTATTGCATTTCACATCACCGAGAAACTTAAATTTTTGTACTTAGTGAGTTTTACTTTTATACAAGCTTGCACATCGGTGTCATTAAAAGAATGTTATTTTCTTTCTTTTAATATATTTTTATTATAAAACTGTTACAAAAACAAAAAAAAAGATCAATTAACTTATGGAAAATTAATTTAAGAAATTTATGGTTCTTCAAGTTCACTGTCATACACTGCTGGTTCTGGAATTGCATAGTTTATCTACATCTTCTGCCGGACAATTTCAACACCAGATTTGCTTACACTTTTTTTTTTTTACTCTTTTTATTTGCTAACTTTTTCTCTTGTTGTGGTAAATAAGCCAATGTAAGCTAAATGGTTCTTTAGGTAAATCGTATCTCTATTCTAGAGACCTAATAAATTTTAAAGCCTTAATATTCTGACCATTATTAGCGAATATTATTGCATTTCAGAGCAAAAGTGCCTTTAGAAATGTTGTAAAATTTGAAATAAATTGTCTGACCATTTCATTAATAGTTCACGAGTTATGGCAGAGAAAAACAATGCTCCTATTTTCAAAAATGTTGCTTTCCCTACAAATTTTAATTGAATATTTTAGAACCAAATAAGTTTTACACATGAAAAGAATTATACAGACATATAGTATAATAATTATATTATTATAATCTTTTTTGTTTATATTTCAAATCAGTTTTGTCCGATTTTTTACGACTCCTAGCTTTCCTGCGCCGTAGCACCTAAACTATAAATCTAAAAAAGAACTTTTACTAATACAAAAATGGTAGAAAATTAATATATCGCACAAATTTGTACATTTGCTCCATAATGAGGTGGAAACGAGATATAAGAAAACACTTTTTAGCATGATTTTTATTCCAAGAAATTGCTCCTAAAAAGAACTGACTTCCATGGCCCTTGATAGGGAGTTCACATTTTGGATTTTTATTACAGCCCCAAAATTACCATAATCTACCTGTTAACTAGATTAAAAATCAATTAACGAAGTACGAGATGCATTTATTGTAATAGTGGTAAAAATCACTAGTCACGTAGTGAGTTTTTGCATTAAATACACATATGGTACATCGTACATAATGACTTCTTCCGGAAAATTAATGGTGGTTGGACGCATTTGAACACTTATTGCTATTATCCCCTAATAAAACACGTATTTATAATCATATGGGTACAATTATTTCGGTTTTCAACAAAATGTTACTTAGTGAGTTTTACCTTTAACCCTACGATATAATATATGTGGTTTTGAATCAGTTTATCATTGAACCACACACAGATAGGACATGCCATTTTTAGTGACTGAAACGTAAACCATGAAAAAGCTAATTTATATATGCATTAATCTTTTAGTTACTAATTACCACAAGCTATATTCAAAACTATGTATAAGACAAAACTGTACGTTCATTCCTTGGGAAAGTAATTATCAACACTGCAGGTTCGTATATGATTTTATTTAATCGTACTGACCTTCGAAATACAACAGTGTGAGATTGATCACACCAAAATTGAGTTGACCTATCTCACCCCGGATTATAATAGATTATGAATTTAATTTTCGAAAATAGATGCATTGCTTTATTGCTACAGGTTATAAACCAAAAATGGGAAGGGTGTATAACCATTTAAAAACCATTTTCCAATGAATGTTAGATTTGTTTTTATAGTTTTATTCATTACCATATCAAACGTACCAAAATTTTGGTTCTACAGTTTGCCAAGATGTAAGTTTAAGTTATGCTACATCAATATAAAGCCATCAATCACACCCCATAATCAAGAGTGGGGTTTTTCTGAATTGAATGGTGTTATTTTCTATTCCGATATACCTACACCTATGTCACTAGCCTGCCAAATATGGTTTATTTAACTATAAAGGTAAAAAAGTTTTTTTGGAATAATAAATTTAAAATGATCAATCTCATCCCAGTCTAAATTTAGTCAACTAATTTAGGTACTTTAGTACTATTTAAAGCTTCTTTTGGAGTTTAAAAATATATATAATAAAATATATATACAAAAAATAATACATTTTTTTACCTTTTTAATTGTTATATAAATAAACAACCAACATTTTAAAAATTGCTTCAACATGATTTTTTTAAAACTGAGACTATATCTCACCTTATTGAACTGGACAAGTGGAATACGTCTAATTTTTCAGCATCTTGTTCCACCATCGTGTTTCTCCTGATATACAGCACACATGGGTAAGAAAAAAACAATTTATACTGTTATTAGTTTATTGAATGAAAGTGAGATAGAAATGTCTTTATAAGGTTATAAACTTGACGTCTACAGGAAATCGGGTGAAAATTCAGTTTTTTTTTTGGATTATCACGGAAACAATCAGTTTTTCTGAAAACATCCGGTCAACACTTTACCTCTAAAAATTTGCTATAAAGATTGATAATTGATATTTTATTTTATCCTACAACTAATTGTTTAAAGTATATAGGCTGAATGTACTCATGAAATATAATCACCATGAATTTCTTAATATAAAAGAAAAAAGTTAAATTTTCAATGTATAGAAGATGGTGATATAAATATATTAAGTTAAATTTTGTATATACTTTAATTTTGATGTTTTAAGCAATACTAGTAATAAGACATGAACCTGTTTCCATCCCATTTTTTTAAATTTCAACAAATGGGTTTTTTGAAATATTCAAAATTAATTTTAAAGGTACAAATTTCTAATTAAAAAGGAAAAATTCAATACAATCAAAATTAAAAAAATTTGTTTCACTAACAGGTTTCTTTGGTAAAGAAAATGCCGAGAAGTTATTATTGTCTATAGTTTCATTGTAAGTAAAAACTTGCATCTCAAAATTGTCAAAAGCTCTATAACCATAATACTTTATATAATAAACTGTAGTGTTTCATCCTTAATATTCTAGACTCTTATGTTAAGGGTTTCGTCCTTACTATTCTTAGCTTAGGTGTGTTACAAGATGGCGAATAGCTGGTATGTACGCTTACAAGTGAGTGCCTAATAAAGTGTTTAGTTACCGAAATAACAGTGTATTATTTGTAACGACATACACAACATAAACTAATAATAATAAACTTTATTTCACCAAAATACATTTGTAACAGGGAAATGGTCAAAAGAATAGAAAAATGCACATAACACATATATCAATTTAAGATACAATAAAGTTTAGTCTATCTCATTTTTCATGTAATTCCTGAATTCTTCAACATCATAGAAGATTTTGTCGGTCAGCAGGTTTCTGAGATCTGATTTTAGTTTCCTTGGCGATTTACTCCTCCAAAGGGTAGGTAACATATTAAATAGCTCCAAATGTCGATGCTGTCTGGCAGTTGTATTTATACGATGGAAGGGGATGGTAATGTCTCTTACATTCCGTAGCATTCGGCTTGTTGTTTCACTTCTATCTTGGTGGTCTGATATAACACTCTTTGCATGTAGTATTTGTTTAAAGATATATGCAGATGGCAGTGGGCATTATCTTGAATTTTCGGAATGTATATTGATATAATTGGTTAAATAGGTTCTAAATGACTTTTTGTCCCTTAAAAATTAAATTGAACTGCACCTTGCTATTAATAATGACGAACTAAAAATTGCTGGAAATTTTTGTTCATCATTATTATTTTTGTTCAGAAACAAGAACAGATTGTTTAATAATAGAATCGACATTTCTAACACCAACCTAGCAGATGACGTAGAATTGCCAAAAATTACTTGCATCAATTATACTAAATTAGCCGTTCATTTTCTCGTAAAGGTTCCTGAATCTTTTTGATGGTAAATTTTGTCCGCTACAGTGTGGTATTTTTATTTTTACGATTAAGTGAGTAAGATTTGAGGAATGAAGGTTTAAAGGTGGTCAGGCAGAATTGTTTTGATGGTTTTTCATCAATTATAAATTTTCCTATTAACTATGATTCTAAACATTTCAATGTTACTACGAGAACCATAAACTATCGTTTGATATAAGTTTTATCAACTGCATTTGATCTGGCTATCAAAAATCTAGAATGACTGAAATATATAGGTATATGAATACTACTGCCAAGTTGACAAAATTTTTAGACTTTAAATAGAAGTTTAACACCAGTGCGACCTTTCACTGGAAAATGCAACAAAGTCGTTTCTTTGTAAAAAAGGAATGCCTATAATCTTCCTGATTTTATTCAGCTTGTTAGATTGTTGCAACTGTGAAATTTTAATTCTTCCGTTCCCTGCACGGATTCTGAATCAATCTGAATTTTAATCAATGATTCCTCTGCATTATATTCTGCAATAATAATTTCATTCTACCAATATGATTGTGTACTGACATTTAGACGCCTGCTTACGCCACTACTGTAATATTGTTTACGTTCCATATTTTGCGAATTTTATTCGAAACGGAGTTCACACCATTGTAACCCTATCTCTAATTAGTATCAAATCCTGGGTGAAAACAAATAGCATGTCATGCTAAGTAAATATAAACAATAATACCTTCTTTCGTTAATTACATCTATAAACGATGCCAGAAATTACCATTTAAATAATATATAACATAAAACAGCGAGGGCTGTATCAATATAGAGCATCACACATCATTATTAAATTATTTAAACGCCGCATATGCCATCAAAAATAGATCTTTCCAACATAAATATTTTGACGTTTGCAGACTAACCTAAAAAAACGCCAATTGACAGCTGTGACAGTTCGGATTACGCCGAATAGCGGCGCGCTGTGCCACCAATCGAACGCAAAATTACGCTAAATAACTTTGAACGGAAAAAACTCAAAATATCCGCTAAAATTTTGATAATACAGCCATTTTGGAAGACATATGGCCCGCGGGACGGTTAGACTGTGAGCGTTTCGTTATTTTGGTATTTCTGAACGTTCACAGTCTGCACGCACCTGGTGTAAAATCCCTCGGCGATCTTGTTCCTCTTGGCAGGTCTTCTCATTTTCCCGAGCTCAGCATTTCGCCTCTTCATAGTTTTTCGGAACACCAATGCACGAGGCGATTCACTGTCGCACTGCTGACACACGGACCCAGCAGAGACGCCGCTGTCTCATGGAATCTCGTCCGCAAGGGGCACACTTATCACCGCGAAACGTCTTTTGTTGACAACTCCGTGTTTTCACTGAATCCAACGCGCGCCCTTAGATGGCGCCATGCATCGCATTTTCGAACGCTTCCAAGCTATCAGATGAAAATTCAAATGATTAGGTTTACAAATTGTTTATTTGAAGCCGGAATTTAAGCTTGTTGTCTGTGTAGGGAATAAAAATGTCGGTTATTTTGGTTTGAATATTCGTTGATAAACCTTCATTTTTCAGCACATAATAAGTAGGTCATTATTTATATATTTTTAGTAAGTATTGAATTAGTCGGACATTTTTTTTGGAAATGTATAGGTTGGTTGTAAAAACATGTTTGTCTTTTTTTTTCAAATGGAGTAATTTTTTCATAACAAAGGAATAAGATTATGATTTTGTATGCCAAATATGGAATAATTATAAAAAAAGCAAAAAAAAGTTTCTATAACTAGAATACTGGTCTTAATAATTAATAAATAAATACAATATTCCTTTAAAAAAATTGCCATTTTTAGGTAGGTATATTATATTAACTTTTTTAATTGCTTTTTTTATTTAAAAAAAATCAGGTAGTCTTGGGCAATTCTGCTGCAATTTTGTTTTTCTAAACAACTTTCTTTCTGAATTCAACGAACTATAAGTTTATGGTTTTATATCAGTAAATGTTCGAGTAAAACATATAGAAGAATATTGACAACTCCGGAACATATGGATTCTGTGAGTGAAACTGAATTTTAGATATGTTTTCACACGTCAACATTATTTAAGTAGAATAATTCAGGGAAAAAATAGAATTTGGAAAAACATATTTGGTTGCTATAGCAAAAACCAATTAAGTTATAAAACTAAACAAAAAACCAACACTGCATTGTAATGCAGAATTACCATTTATAGTATTTTTTTAAATAATTTCGATGTAAACCAAATATTTAAAAAGTTATAACAATTCTTTGTTATTTAATTTACACCCTGAATGTGTATAAACAAGGTCTGCTTAACAATTTTCAATGACACACAATGCTAGGAAAAGAAATATTTTGTCAAAAAAGATGTATAAAAATAAATATATAAGTCAAACCAAATATTTATAAATATACAAGGTGTCTCACGTTTTTCCTGCAAAAATTGTTTAGAAAGTAAATGTCATTCTGAGTAAAACTTTTCATATGGACCTAATTGTTCTTTTTTTAAATTATTAAAAGGTTTATAGCCGTTTGAAATATTAACAAACTAAAGAAAAATAAACTACATATCTAAGAATACCCATAGTACAGTACTACAAAATACCCATAATAACAATAAAAGTAAATAATTTAAAGCCAAAAATTTAAAATAATAAAAGTAAATTGAATAAACACATGTCAGACCAAAAAAATCCACATGAAACTATTATGGCAGAGAGGTTTCTTTCCATGCACTTGCATATACTTACATCCATGGGCGTAGCCAGGGGGAGGGTTTTGGGGTTCAAACCCTCCCCGAAAAGTTAAGATATTAATTTTTTTTATATCTTTAATATTTTTCTTATGAATATAAGGGTTATTTTATGTACTTTTAGTCGTTTTATTTTCTTGACCCCCCCCCCCCCCCCCGATACTAAAACCTGGCTACGCCCGTGCTAACATCATATTAATAAAGTGTTTTAGAGAATAACAAAAACAGAGGTTTTTCAGTGTGTAATTTGTACATTTTTCTTTTGACCATTTCCCTGCTACAAATGTATTTTGGTGAAATAAAGCCTATTATTATTATTATTAATATCCATACCCTGCTTTATATAGCAGTTCCATATACTCCTAAAGTGAACGCAGTATAGATTTAAACTACTTTTTCCTATTTCCTTTTTTTTATGAAACAGCATCAACACTTGTAATACCAAACTAATTTTCAAAAAATTTATTTCATTCATATTAAAAACAATACATACATATTCTTAAAACAGAATAACATAAAAAATAAACTCGGATAACACAACGCAAGCACAGCAAACGTCTACATAGCAAACGGATTCGAATTCTTATCGTAATCATCGTTAAACGGATTATTCTTGTCACTCTCGTCATCATCGTCAGCGAACGGATTATTAGAATCATCGTACCCATCATCATCATCAAACGGATTTTTAGCTTGCACCGCAGGTTTCCTCACAGGTTCTAACCTACGAGTCGCAACAGGCAACGCCGCAACTTCCACAACAGACGAAACAATTCTTTCCTGCACCCGAAGCCTACCTTCGCTTATCGGCTTTATCGCTGGAGCATGCCTCGCGTTTTCAACCTGTCTAACCCTCGCCTCCGCACCCAAACCGTAACTCGGAAAGCTTTCTTTCGGTTTTTCAATCTTCGGAACCGCTGGTACGATATTATCCGTAATTATCTTGATTTTATTAAAAACGCCTCTTCCGAAATATTCCGCCGCTAAACTAACTCCATCACTACGTTTATCCAACTCCGAATGGAACGTCTCGTTCAAATCTTTCGAATATTCTCTCGCTTTTAGTAACTCGATTAATTTCTTGTTTTCCGGCTGACACGCAGGGCATTCTTTTTCGTTTTCGGAATAACTTTGGAAGCAGTGTTGGTGGTAGCTGTGTTGGCATAGGAAGTGGATGCTCGGGAGTTCGAGTTGGTGGTTGCACGCGGCGCATCGGGAGCCTTGGATGACCGTGGGGCCGTTTTTTAGGGTTTCTAGTTGTTCGCGGAGGCTGTCGATGTCTTTGTCGTATTTGCGGGTTAGTTCTGCGTCGGTGTCGATGACTTCTTGTTCTTTGCGGAACTCGTTCAGAATGTAGGAGGAGATGTGGCCGAGGTTGATGTTCGCTTTTCCGTTGCCGATCGCTTCGATGACGAACTGCGGAGAGAGGAGTTGTTCCTTCGCTATCGCGGATAGGATCTGTTTGGAAAAAAGGAAAATTATGTAATGTTTAGTGTGATTGAAGGACCTTAAAATATTATTCTCAAATGTGAGTTTCTTTGCTGGCGAACAGGTTATGTTTTTGATACTTCTTTTCCACTGTATTTTAGAGAAAAAGTACCTTTATACAATGTTGTAAATATCTACAATTTTTGTATTAAACAAATTTCAGTCAGATTAGTAGATTAGAGTTAAACCAGAGGCCCTTGTTAGCAATTTGCAAAAAAAATATGAGTTTATAGCAATTTTGAAACATTTAAATTTAATTTTCCAAATGATTTATTTTTTGAACTATGTAGTAGTATATTTTAGACCATTTTTAATATGACATATAAAACCGGAGACATGTTTTTATTTGAATCAAAATTAAGACAGTTTCCTTGCAATATTTTAATGAATAAGAGCTGTAAGTGTTTGACGTTAAAAACGTCGAGATATTTGTAGTAATTTGATAATATTTAGAGCCTGAACATCATTGTCGATATCAACATTGTATTTTGAATAAAATCAATTTTATTTTATTTTATTATAAGTTTTTTATGAAGACCATTTTGCCAAATCCTGATTCAATTTCTTCATCACAATTCTACATATCTTCGATCAAACTGAAAAATCTCGTAAGTGCATTTTGAACAACTGTCCACAAATTTAGCTCAAAAAGTAACTATTATTATTTTGGTTGACACAAAAAGAATTTTTAAAGAAAATTGCATGTTTTAAAACTATTTATTAACAAAAGAAATTAAAAAAAGCAATAAGAAATACGTTTTATTTATTATTATCAATACTTTTTTTCCAATTTAGTGATTTAGCTAAATGCTTCAAGAACTTTGAGAGACTTTTGTCTTCAACTCAACAACTTGACTTCAATGCTATGTTATCGTAAACTGGGGCCACTTCGACATCGTGGGTAACTTCGACACTTCGCGCTGCACCTGCGCACTATGCATCTGTGTGTTGTTTAGGTAGTTATTTAGTTCGCAACAGGTGTTTAGTAAATTATAAGTAAGATTAAAAGACTGTAAATATGGTTAGAACATACAAAAAGAAAGTGGGTGGTAGGAGATATCGAAACTATAGTGATAACGATCTTACCAAGCAGATGATGACTAAGATATATTTTTTGGGGCCAAAGGAAACGCCAAATAAGGCTTTGTTGTTGTTTTTTAGTTTATAGTCATTGTAAGTTTATTTTTTTAGAATATTAAATATACTTTGTTATATGAGAATATTGTTTTTTTATAACTGAAAATATTTAACGACATATTAGGCCTCAGTAGCTCAGATGGGAGAGCATTGTGCTAGAAACGCAAAGTTCCCTGGTTCAAATCCAGGTTGTGGCTGTAATTTTTATTTATTTAAAATTTACATCCCGCCTGTATGTCACCATATTATTAACCTATAATATTGTTTTTTATGTTTTAAAACCCAAAATCTAGTGTCAAAGTAACCTCTATGCTGAGATATTTTCGACAATACATATATTTTTAAGTAATGTCGAACTTCGACACGAAATAAAAAATTTAAAAAAAATATTTCTCAACATTTTGAGTTTTCGGCATGTAGCGGTTTCGAAAGGCAATGCTTCAAATGGTACAATGGTATATATAGCTCATGATTTTATAACTCGTGTCAAAAGTCGTGGAATGATTTATGCCGAAAACATTTCGAAGTAGCCCCAGTTTACGGTACTTGTTCTGTATTTCTATTTGTATCAAACATGTACAAGAATAGAAATCAACGCAGGTATGGGAAAAATACATCCGAATAACAACAATGCAGAACATTACTTAGAGTCAACAAATATAAAATTAAAATTATTAAAGAATTCAGAAATGAAAAATTGAAAAAGCTTGCAGCACTTCCGTTACGAGAAAGTCAAAATTGGACTAAAATTATATAAAAAATCGCATTATTGCCGTACTTTGAGTAAAATTATCTAAATTTGGAATATTTGTCCGTCGATTTGAAATTTTATATGTGGACAGTTTTCCGGTGACAATGCATAAATCCATTAAAAAATTTTCAATATTAGAAAAATTTGTCCAATCGAGTAGAAATTTGCAGGTGGACAGCTTTAGCGCCGACAATGCATAAATCAATAACTAACATTTTGGAACATTTTCCAAAATATTGAAAAATTTGGAAAATTTCTCGAAACGATTTGATGTGGATAGTATTATATTGGATTTGATGCATGTGGATAGATTTCCGGTGACAATGCATGATCAATAAACAGTTGAAATTTAGCATGTGGACAGATTTAAGATGGCAATTTTTTGGAAAATTTACGTTTTTAGATTTTTTTTATAAAGTCTACTTTTATCGTATCTTTTTCATAAATCTATTCTGGCATTAGCTATTGACATACTGAACCTTTTCGAACAGTTTTTCAAAATACAGCAGCATATTAGGGAGAAAATAAAAACAGTATAAAACAAAATAAAGAAAAGAAAGGTGTAAATTTTTTGTCCAAAATAGAAAAAATGCGTTTCTAATAAATTGCATTAACAAAACTAATTATTATTGTACTATAATAAAAAGAAAATAAACAAAACAACTTACATCAGGAAGGATATCTAAAGGTGGATTTTCAGCTTCCTGCACGCAATAATAGAGGGCGTAAGTCCAAAGCGAAGGCTCCTGCTGCCCGTATCGACGACAGCACGACAATATAGACGTAGTATCAGATCGAGACATGTGATATCTAGAAAATGTAACAATTAAAACATAAACATAAATCAAATCTCACAATTTTATATTGCGAAACAAACCTAACCCAACATAGATCAGGCGGGTAATACAGACCCCTAAACCACAAGACACCTGTCAAACTGACAACTCTCATAACCTACAAAACCTCACCTTAAAATCTGCTGGTACAACTTCTGATCCTCGTAGAGATACAAAACTCCCTCACTGAAACCATGCATGTGACAGACAACCAGCGCCTGCTGCTTATCGCACTTTGACTCGGAATTCTGTAGAAGTTTCAAAATTTTTTGCGAATATTTAGCTCTTTCTGGCTCTTCCGTTAGTGCGTCCCAAACGTGCAGATAATGCTCTAAAAGCGTGTCATGGACCGCCGTGCTCAAGAAACACTCGTGCTTGATGAGATGTTCCAAAAACTCGACTAATCTAGCGGAGCTATTCAAAAATAAGTGTATGTAATCTTCGGGATCTGACTTTTCAGTGCCATCTAGTAAGATATCGGAAGATTTAGAATCGTTCGTCGCGTTGAAGTTCGTACATAACCTCATCAGGAATTGCGTACTTTCGTGTGGGGCGTTTTGTATTAAAATGCTTCCGTAGCGTTTCATGTATAATTCTGCGTCTTGGAAAGATAGGGTCGATATATAGTCGATGACCTCGGAATATTTTTTGTGGTCTTCGATTAGTAATTTTATGTACCAATTGTGCTTTTTGTGCTCTTTTGCTAACGTTAGAGCTTCTTGCGGGCTGCCTCCACGACATACTTTAATAGCGATATCGACATCAAATTTTATATCGGAATCTTTCATTAGAATAAAATCTTTTAAGCTATCGTTTTTGTTTAATTTAGTAAAACAATTCAAAAGTAAAGTTGTGTGATCCTCATTCGCTTGTCCTTGCTTGTGAATAGCTTGTAAATACGTTGTTAGCAACTCAATATGCTGAGAATCAACGAATTTACGTATTACGTAACTAGGTTCTAATTTTCCAATTGTTTTTATGTATTGTTCAATAGCGCTCGAATGGGCACCTTTAGAATATAAATGGTCGCCGTACTGCTGGAAAATATCTACTAAACCGTCAGAGTCGTATTGCTCAGATTTCGCAATTCGAATAGCAAAATCGTACAGGTTTTTCTTGAATAACAGCGATAATTTCGTCTGTAAATCTTTCTCGTCTAAATGGTACACATTGTACTCGGAATCTAAGACGTATAAAGCACCCCATTCGTTAAAAACTGCCTTAACCTCATTAATGTTTGCGTAGAATATTATAAATTTATTTTGGATGTCCAAAATTGTAATTGTGTGTGACTCGGTTTCATTTTGGTTGGATTTAGTCTTCGAAATAATGACCAAATAGCTGCGGAACCATTCCAAAATCACCTTTTCACCATCCACCGCGTAGCACGGACCCTTTCCATCAGAAGTGTAGAAATACACAGCCTAAAATTAAAAATAAAAATACATAACCTAAAAATTATTTTTTTATGAGATATAAACCTACGTTATTTGATGCTATGACAAAATGACTTTCTTGGACGGATTCTGCGAGTACGCTACAATTCTTAGCGCAACCAATATTGTCTAAATGAATCTAAAAAAACAGATTTATTTATTAATAATTAATTGATTAAAACTAACCTTATGTTCTTTGTCCTTCTGCGTGATATTATACACGCAAACCGATACATCGGCAGCGACAAACAGCAAAGTTGCTGTCGACATTGACTTAAAGGATAGCCCGGTAACAGGAGGGCCCCCATCTCGTAACAGTTTTGATCTGGAGCTTCGATCACGTGCGATGTCCCCTCTGGAAATAAAAATATTAAGTTACAAATGCTTAAATATAAATATTAACCTCAAAATAAGAACACAACCTCAAAATATAATCCTAACATTATTATATTAAAATGTAAAAGGTAATAATATAGCTTCAAATATCGCACCTCATGAACACTTTAGTTCTCAATGCAACAATTACATCAAATAATAACCTCAAAATGGAAAACATAACCTCAATTTTTCAAATTTGGAACCTATTTTCTACCCAATTTTTCTTGCTTGCTAGTATGCATGTTTATCAGAGACATCTACTATACAGGGACGATCTATCAGTTCCAAACTCATTGACATTAATCTGAAAGGAAATTTAACCTTTTTAACTGTTTTTTTAGTGTCAATATTATCTACAAAAACTAAAATTTTTATAGTTGTTAATTTTTTATTCAAAATGTGATGCAGTAGCTAGACGTTTGTAACCAAAATATATGGAGTAGCACTTTTATAGAAATTTATAATGTGAACGAATAATTTCGAAATAAAAATGAGGAATCTAATAGCATACTTGAATTTGAGAAAACTAAGAATGTGTCACATTTGAGACTTCAAAAATGTATTATTTTTTAGAATAATAGAATCAACATTTTTTGTTGAGAGAATTGTCTTACAGATAAAAGTTATCTGTGAAATAAACTAACATTTAACGTAATGACAAGTTATCTATTATTTTTTTATTGATATTGCAATTCCTTTATTACAGATATTAAAAAACTTGCTTTGTCATGACCTAACAGATCACACTGTATGGATAATCTATCCATCTAATCAAAGAAATATATTATATTATGCAAAATTGAATTAAAAAGAAATCCATAGAATATAATCTTGATGCTGGCTCAATATATGTCAGGAGCAGTGTTGTAATAGCATAATTTACCAGGTAAATTACCAAATAAATTACCGTAATTTACAGCTTTAATTACCGTTGGTAATTTACCGTCAATATATATTACCGTTGGTAATTTACTGATATTTATAATAATTTCAAAGACCTGAACAATGATTAACTTTAAAAAATGGTATTAGTTTTATGGATGGTTTCACAAACAATGATTATTTTTTTAATCTAGATTGGACATTTTTTTACTCTTTCTCATTATCAAAGCCCCTTTCCACTCCTCAATTCACCAGCCGAACAATATTATTTGAGAAAAAAATAGCTAATCTTTCTGTAATGTTTAAATAGAGGGTGGAAAGAGTGTTTGGCCATGATTTAGCGGAGCCAATAACACAAATTTTAAATCAGACCTACTACCAAATTCACGATTTAAACAAATATTCCGTTGGTCAGGATATAAAGAAAGCTTATTGTTTGTGAAACCGAGCATTGTTGTTTCGTGAGCCAGTACAGAATTAAAGTATGCTACTCATCTGTACTTTTTTATATGGCCGCTATAAATAATCTTTGTTATGATTTTAATAATTAATTACTACAATTACATCAGGAAAAGCATCAGAGATTGGTAGTTATCTTTAAAATAATGACTTTTAAGGTTGTATCCTACATTTATATTAACACAAGTAGCTAAACTTACTGTCAGCAGTAATTTATCATTTTGAATTACCCGGTAACTTTAGAAAAATAATTACCAAAATTTAAAGTCCCTACGTACATCAAATATTAACATTAGGTGCTTTCCAATTACATGTATTACGCACTCACTACGTTTAACTTTAGCATGCGCTGTGCTAAATAGCGGTACAAACCTTCAAGGGCTTCATCATAGTCTCATTTATTTAAATATAACGATTATGTTTCATTTGTTAAAGGTCTTTTAACAATAACCTGCAAGATTGGCCAGGTAGAGCCATTTTTACAATAAATTTTACATTGTTAACAACCATCTAACCTTTTACAAAACGACAAATGTCACTGATGTCAGTTGATCAGTATTACAAGCATAAAGCCTCGTTTACATCCACTTAACTTAACTTAACGTACGAAGACTTAAACATTAGAGATAGTTGAACTCCATTGAATTATATGTGTTCGTTTACATTCACTTAACGTAGAACAACTTAACGTAACGTACGGATTTGTTCACTCAACTTCAACTTAACAGAATCCGTGCACTAAGTGCACCAATCACAAGCTCTCGATTTTGACAATTTGGATGATGGTGACAGCGAGTGACAGTAACATAACCTAAAAATTAACTCGTGCGACGGGAACTTTGTTATCTTTGTGCTGTTTTGCAATATTTTTAGCTCGATTAACGAATTATTAACACGGATGATGGAACCTTGATCCAACTTGCGTATACATAAACATATTTGTATAATAAAAGCGATAGATTTAACATGGATTTCATATTGTGTCACTGTCAAATGCGCATGTCTAACACCCCAACGTAAGTGAATGTAAATGGAACGGATCCAAATTTCGTACGTTAAGTATAAGTTTTCGTACATTAAGTTAAGTTAAGTGGATGTAAACGATACTTTACTCGAAAACTTGGTGCAATAGGGGGTAGGGGAAGGAAGACTTTCGGCGAGTTGCACGACAGGAATGCTCTCCCATTGACCCTAAACAGCGCCAGGGTTCGTCATAGGATAAAACACCTATATTACATACAGATAATTCGGGAAAGATTGCAGGAAAAAAAGACATAATAAAGATGTAGGAAAATTGAAGAAAAATGACCCTTATCAAAATGACGCCGTCTGTTACTGCCTGAATGTAAAATGTAATAATTTTAGAACATCAAACATCTTCCTTAAAATATAACATCAAATATTAACCTCAAAAACAGAAAACATAATCTCACAATTAAATAAAACATGAATTCTAACCTCAAAACATACAAATTCTATCTCTAATATAAAAATATTAAACACTCGGAAGTGATAAAAACCGAATTTTAAAATAAGAAAACCTTAAAACTTACCGATATAACAAAATTGAACCATCTGTAAAACCAACAGCTAACAACTGTCGGTTCTCATGTACGCACAAAGCGTTTGCTTGGACGGGGCGACTATTAGGAATGGCACGTGTGATTCGCAAGCAAAAAGGTGCATCGGACTTCTCAAAATTGCTTGTGTCCCAAACTTTAATAGTGGGATTAACACCTTGTTCGTCTTCCTAAAAATTATTTTCTAGCAAAGTTTCTAAACTCAATATACAAAACATACCCCAATTGTGACTAGTAAGCTTTCATTTTTCAGTTGATACGCCAAAAAAACACGTAACGCATAAGCTTTAAACGAGACTACGTTCCAAGATCTTGATATTAAATGAACGCTCCCTTTTGAGTCGCCGAGAATTAATTGGTTGTTTCCGCTGGTTGTAACGGTTATCTCAACATCCTAGAAATTTATTATAATCAAGTTAATAAACAATAGAATATCAATTATATTAGTCATGGCTAACCTTTAGTGGTTCTAGTAGTTTTCCGTTATCCGCCCCCTTTTTCAAGTCGAAAAAGGGGAACTTTCTCCACTGAAATTTATTAAATTGTGATTAATTTTATAACTCTGGGCTATTTTGATGGTGTTTACCTCTAAAAACGGCATCTTATGCCTTTATTTTTACATCGGCGAACTTTGACAACACCCAGCTGATTATGATGATTACAAATCAAACGTTCCTAACCTAAAAGAAAGGTAATGTTTTTAAGTATAGCGACATCTAGCGTGTTTTCTATTTTCGCTGTAGGACATTTCGTTATTTACAACGTTTGACCAACAGATGTCGCCGGTATACCGTATAGCCTCATTAATTTTAAAAACAACTGATTTGTCTTTTTATTAGTTATGAATTGTTATAAATGGTTATACAACTTTACTTATCTTCATATTCTAACCCTTTTAAGTAACCGAATGGCTCCATGAAGTTTCCCACTAAGTTTTGTATTTATTTATCACCAAATTTGACGACTTTATACTCAATGTGCAAAAAGTCCGTATCGCGATAATATTTAAATGTAACATTACGCTAGATGTACTCAGTTTGGCCTAGGTAAAAAATGTAAATATAATAAACTAAAAAGAAAACTTTTTTAAAGGTAACATTGAACAAAAATAAATTATGTTGTTTATTCAATAAAAAGATCTGTCATTATTGTGAGTAAAAGTGTTTCCCGCTAATGCTAAAATTCTTTTTGTTTGTTTTGTTAACTCCTTTGGATTTGTTACCATCGTATCCAACTTTGTTGTTCCAAATGGAACGATATAGTTTTTCTCTGAAACTCGTTTTTTTTTTTATTCAGGATTATAAAATGCAGCTAATTTCCCGTGAACACTTTTGAGACAGACTGTTATGGAGGATGTTGAATACTTACCGTTGTTAAAATCTGTAATTTGGTTTGTGTGAAACAAATAAAACACCATTAGTAATCTAACATATACATATATATTAGAATATATCATCTAATTAACATCTCAATAACTATAAACTACAATATTCCCAAAGTTTTGATTACATTATTACATTTACTAAAATTGAAAGAAACTATATTATTATAAAACGTATACACCTCTATAACATATGAAAATAAACTCTTTCGCTTAGGTTGGTCGCAACGTAAGTCACAATTCCCATTTCCTAAGCAAACTCCCGAAGAAAATGTCATAAGATTTAACATTTCCCAGACGACGCGAGAAGCGACGGTTTTTGCACAGTCGCTTCCGATCAAGTCAAAACATCGATTAGAGACTTTCCGGAGGAAGAGAAAATCTTAATCTACCAGAGAGGGGGGAGGATTTTACACAAAATGGGGGACCGGGCCCCCGAGCCCGCCCCGCCAAATTAAAAGACACTAGCACTTGATAGAGAGACAGCTGAGTGCTCTAGTTATCTATTTAAAAAACATAAACCAACACGCTGAAAACTTTTAAAGTAGTGAAACGGTCGTCGCTTTTCCCATAACCCTCATAGGTTAAACGGGACAAAACACCTCAAAAAATGTGAACTTTTTGAAAGGCGTTTCTATCCACTACTTTAAAAGTTTTGCAGCAACCCTCACGAGATCTTATTGCGCCACCACGAGAAGAGAATCAGCGGCGACGCGAAATCGTTAAACGAAAACACCAGAATGAACAAAACGAACGAAACGTACAAATGCAAAACGGGGCTACGATTCAGGAAGTGCTTATCGTGGCTCAGCTTGAACCTGAATCGGCGGCGCTCCTGAAAAAAATTATAAACGCGGCTCAGCGGAACCCCCTTGGAGGTGCAACAGAAACACGACGCGACTAAATCTACGATGTTCGAGGATTTGAGGAATGACTGGGGGAAGACGGACGAATTCGAGGTTAGGAATTTCCGGGGGGATTTTTGGGAGGCGGGCTGGAGGGGGGACGATTTTTTAGCTGCGATCGGGCGCAGCCGGCCGAGACACCCTCAGCTGGGGAATTTCGAGTAGAACGCGTAAGTGAGATCGTAGTTCTTGAATTGGCAAAGCTGGATGTCGCGTCTCGTCCACTCGCCAAACTTGCGCAGGTACTGGAGCTCCTTTGCTGACGCCTTTGCCTGCGATGTCTGTAAGAAATGATATATCAAATTAGTTTATTATTTCTGATATTTACAAGAAAAGAAAGAAGTCTACTATGTCCTTTTATCATCAGTAATAATACTAATAATGTATCTTTCTTTTTATAAAATACTAATAAAATCTGAAAATATGGACCTTGACTTGCAAATTTGTGTGCTCTGCTTTAAAGCTATAACTTTGAGGAGAATTAGTTGTGAAAACTAGCCATTTGGGCAGGCTTAATAGGGTATTACGGTCATGTGGAAATTTAAGCAAAAGCATGTACCTATTAAGCGATTTTACAGTATATAGCCCGAAATTCTGTTAAGTTAAAATTAAATTACATTCAGAATTTGTTGAGAAAATTACAATTACAATTTGAATTTTCCGATCACTGTCGTGATTGGCCAAGTGTAGAATTGGCACCGTAGCCAAGAAATTGATCAAAACCTAGGGAATTTTCTTGTAAGTGTTTGCACCGCTGCGCTGTTTGTTTGTATGTGTGTTGACAAACTTCGACGGTACTATTTACAGCGTATCGTAAAGTTATTACTTATTAAGTAAGTTGTTATAGGTTGTTAAGTTACCAGTGCAAGCATGTGTTCTGTGGAAGATGATTTTACCAAAGCGAATTCGCAAAATTTGCCCACGATCATACACTGTCATACATATTATTCAACCAGCTTGCAATTGTTCATAGTAAATTAACGACAAAGTAATGAAACATCCCCCAATCACATGGTTCACAAAGAAATTTGAATGTAGAGGGAAAGACTAGTAGTAAAAGATAACTGCTTAAATAGAAGTTTCTTAATAATACATATTGACAATACATTTCTTATAATATATTCCTGTGTGTTTATGAAACTACAAGGTAGACACCATTTCGTCTAAATGTTGTATTGAATTCTGGTGTTTCGACTGATTTGCTGTTGCAACCCGGCACACAACAAACTCTATATTATTGTTTGCTCATGTTGATTATGTATGGTGTTTTCTGGTGTTGATATATTAAAAAATCACTGACCACCTAACCTCAATACACGAACGGTAAACAGAGTGTACTACGCGACTGTTGGCACCACAGCAACATAAAATAACTATGCGCGACGTTGTCAAGTTTCGCATTATAATCCCTCCTTGTGACGTCACAAGTAGGATTTTTATTTGAATTTCAAAACGCGTTTTCTCCTAAATTAAAGCGTTGTTTGGCATTTTACGTGTGAAAGGGTGATGCTAAGCTAACCTACTTTGTAATAGAACAGAATTTGAAAAGTGCCGTAATACCCTATTGGCCTGCTTGTTTGCCGAAATCAGTGTTGCCGACAGTTGTAACTAGTGCTCCGCCAGAAATGCCTTGAAAAACCGCCAGAAAGCCGCTAGATCCATCGAGTTTAATATATAGTATATATTAAACTCGATGGCTAGATCATATTATTGCACTAACAACGGGCAAAATTTTATAAATGTATATTTACAAAAAAAAATACGAACAAAATGCATTTAACGTATAGAGTTCAACGTGAAAATATGAAAATAAATAAAACATAATTCTAAAAAAATAGATATTTATTTTGTAAAAAATGAATAGACACAAGTAATATTCTCATATTCAATTTTCATAAAAAGACAACAATATTTACAATATTTTTAACATATTGAGACCATCGTGAAAATATAAAAATAAATATTTCTGCTTAAAAAAACAAAAATAAACATTCATTCTGTAAATGAAATGAATAACAAAATATCATTATCATATTAAATTTTCATAAAACGTATATATTTACAAAAATAACGTCCTTTTAACATTTCGAGATCAACGTGAAAGTATAGAAGTGAATTTTAAAAAACCTTATAAAAAATAAATATTCATTCTGTAAATGAAACGAATAACAAAAATATATATTCTTGCATACAAATAATTAAAATAAAATACAAATAATAAAACATTAAATAAATATGTCGAACGGTTCTCCTTCATCGGTAAAAGTTTTCTAAGACACTTTTGTCTCAATTTTTCTTAAAATATGCTTAGGTACATCATAATTATAGCAGCATTTTCCCTCTGCTTTTAACCCTGCCCTAATTCTCAATACATATATTTATTACTCAACTCGAAATATTAATCCTGTTTCTGGCTTTTGTCTTTATTAAATTCATTTGACTAAAGAGACCATCCATTGCGGCATTTGAATGTGGCAGAGACAATACATTTAACAATTCGAAACATGGGATAAATAAGTGTCTATTTTTGAGCGAGTTTTTTTAACAAAGGTTATAAAACCGCTGGAAAATTTGATTGCATGCAGAGCAAATCGCCAGAAAACCAGCTAATCGCTACATGAGAATTTTTCCCGCAGTTCTCAATTTTGAACCGCCAGTTTTAGTGGGAAATCCGCTAAATTGGCAACACTTGCCGATCTAGGTAGATCGCCGCAGCCGGTAGTGGTGAGACAAAAAAGGCTCCTACGTTTTCCTACGTTTAGTATAAGATTCCGCCATCTATGGTCTATGGCCCACCTTGCAAAGCACCATAACCTCACTTTAAAAATGTACGATCAAACTTTACCTTGCCAATTTTAGTCACAAATAAAAAAAATAATAAATGATTTGAATGATTTAATGTGAATTAAGAGATGACTTGTGAGATTGACTTCACGGAGTGAGATTAATCACTCGTTGTATTCCTAAACAAATTTAAATCTTCGTTCCATTTTAACACCTTAAACCGCCATTTTCAGTCGTTTGATTGTGCTAATCTATGTTGTTTTGAATCGGTAGATCAATGAACCGCACGCAGGTAGGAGGTGTCATTTTTTGTGACTGAAAATAAACCATGAAAAAAGAGCCAATTTCTATACACCTCAAACTTTTAGTTACTGGACCACTAACGGGCTATATTCAAAACTATGTATAAGACAAAACTGTACATTCCTTGGGATGGTTATTGTCTAAACTGCAGATTCGTATATGTTTTTTCGATCGTACTGACCCTCGAAATACAACGGGGTGAGATTGATCAACTCGTTCTTGGTGTGATCGATCTCACCACGGTTTATAGTTGATGATTTTAATTGTATAAAATAGATGAATTGTTTATTGCTACAGGTTATCAACACAAAATGAGGTTGTTTGTAATCACATAGTTTCAAAAATTTTCAGGAGTTTAAATAGAGGCAAGAATTTTACTTATTTGTTTGCGAGTTTCGTTGAAATCTTGTAATCAATGTCCAATCGAGTTGAAATTTTGCATGTGGACAGATTTCCGGTGACAATGCATGAATCAATAAAAAATTGGAAAATTTTCCAAAATTTAGAAAAACTCTCAACATTTTTAAAATTTGTCCAATCGAGTTGAAATTTTGCATGTGCACAGACTTCCGGTGACAATGTATGAATCAATAAAAAAATTGGAAAATTTTCCAAAATTTGAAAAATGTTTCCAAATTTTTAAATTTGTCTAATCGAGTTTTGCATGTGCACAGATTTCCGATGACAACATATGAATCAACATTTGGTAAATTTTCCAAAATTTAGAAAAAATTTCGAAATGTTTAAAACTTGGCCCATCAAGTTGAAATTTTGCATGTGGCCGTATATAAATCAAAAAAAGAATGGAAATAATGAATCAGTAAAAAGAATTGGAATTTTCCAAAGTTTTTAAATAAATAAATATTTTTTACATAAATTTAGGTTTAGTGTTTGTTATTGGATATACGTTTTTTTAGTTTGTTATCCCGCATGACAAATATCATCCTGCTACTAAGTTATACCAATTCCTGCAAATTGGCTGCAAATCAACCATTGTTGAAATTGAGACTGATTGTTAGTATAGCAATATAAAGCCATTCTCCATTGTTAAAATGGGGTGATCAATCACACCCCATAATCAGGGGTGAGATTGATCACTCATGGGGTGTGATTGATCACTCACTTTTTATTTGTTTTTGTTGTTATTTCTTAAGGGGAATCCATACCCCCTACGTTTTACTTGCAAAACATGCAAAAGTTCTGAGGCTTTTTCTCAGGAATTAGTTCACACAATCGTAAAAGAAATACACCAAATTAAAGATAAAAGATATATAATTTTGCGTCTAGTGGTAGATTTTTGATAGTTCTGTTCGTTTTTGACAAATCTATTTCTGAATATGACATAAAATTGGCTGACTTTGCAATTTTTTTACGAAGAACTCATATTAAAATTGAAAAAAGTACCACATAATAGGTCTAAGTTACACCTTCCTCTATAAGTGCACAAAATTTCACGTAAAAATATCAATACCTTACATGTTTTTTTTCACTCAAAACTTTACTTCTTCAAGTACATGAATAAGTTATATTTGATCACGTAGCGTGGATACAACAACAACAAATAATACATATACATTACCACAGCAAGTAATACATTTTTATCTATAATTTGATGTATAACATGAGAGAATTGATACAACATTAAGCTGACTATGGATGCTTATTTTATACGACATACCAGCAGTAGTGATTCCTCTTAATTGTTTGGTTTAATATTTTTTATTCTGATACAACTACACCTGTATCAAAGACCTGCCAAATATGGCTTATTTCACTCAAAAGGTAAAAAAGTTATTCATAATATTAAGTTAAAAATGATCAATCTCACCACACTTTATGGTATGCGATTGTTGAAAAAATGTCCGTTCTTGAGATCTAGTCAATTGTAAAATAGAGATATTTTTTAAAATAGTTAACATGTGATTTATTCTATTTTACTACATCTTTGCAATTTGTCAATCCTTTCATAACAAATTAAGTTTACTTCAATTATTATATCGTTTTACTTGGCAGTATGTTAAAATTTTGTAAAATAGTGAACGTGAAACAGAATAGTAAGCCTGATTTTATGTAATTCCAAATTTGCTGTGAATTATTCTGTTAGATTTTTCCAATTTAAGACATTTTGTGCATTTTGACTTAATTTACATAAAATAGATTTTTTCCTATTAAACGTGCATGATGTATACCTATCAGGTCCGTATTATACAGTTATGAAAGAATACAAGCTGAATTATATTAGTTCTAATTGTTCTAACAAACACCTCAATACACCCCGCATAAAATATAGGGGGTAAACGGGCGAAAATTAAGTTTTTGCAATTATCTAGAAAGCAATCAGCTTTTTGTGACATCGTTATTATTAAAATAATAGTTAAAGTTGATAAAAGAATTGACAAAACCTTGAAGATGGAAAATACCATCAATGTCAACTTGGTTTCTCAATGATTGGTTGTAGTTTTTACTGCCTTGGATACTTTTTCGTTTGAAGCAAACATATGCCAGTCAGCTGTCAAACTTAATTAAATTAAAATATTTCTTTTTTTTTATTTGAAAACAATAAATCCAATTAATCAACGTCAAATTGACGACAGGTTGATGGTTGGGTTTTATGGTTGGTTACCAAAATGCAAAATTACATTTTTGGCGCTGAGTTCTTCAAAAACTAGAGACGATTCAAAATTTCTACCTTAAGAT
Source organism: Aphodius sticticus (assembly GCA_963966075.1). NCBI lineage: Eukaryota > Metazoa > Arthropoda > Insecta > Coleoptera > Scarabaeidae > Aphodius > Aphodius sticticus. The sequence goes on along the minus strand of OZ014510.1, from coordinate 38,850,837 downwards.
TCAGATATTTCAGTTATTATTCATTTCTCTGACATCAACAGTCAAACAAAACAAAATATAAGTATTTGCACACTTATACGTTTATTAAGATTTACATGAACGAAAATGAATATACACCGCGCAAGAAATTAAAGCCTCACTGCAAAATAGTAAAAATTTTCATTTTCTCTCAAACAACGAATCCGATTTATACGTTTCTTTAAAATTATTACTGTTCTCGTTGTAGATTCTTTTATTCAGTAAAATAACGTCGTAAACAAAAAAATGTTCTTACCTGATTAGTAAAAACAGTGACAACAAATTTCCCTGGAAGGAACGTATCAATCACTTTTGCGATCACTTCCCAGTACGAGGATGCAGGTACGTTGGTTTCAAAGCTCACATAAGAAAAGTCCGGTTCGGGGGTTATGTGGATGGTCATGTAGCAGCCCTGAAATCAGAAGAGCAGAACGACCGCAAGCGATTAAAAAACGTCAATTTTCTTATATTACTACTATTCCAAAAATTCTACATAATCTCAACGCTTACAAACGTTCACTTATCGGGGTCTTAGAGATGATGAGGAAACCTAATAAAACATACTTACAGAAGAGATCTCGGGCCAGTTCTGGCATAGACATGTAAGAATTAACACAACACAAATTATTTAATATTTAGTTTTGTTGGTTCGAAGACAACCGAATAAAGAAGTATATTGATCAATGTATATCAATTATTAGAACTGGTAACCTTTTTTGTACATAACCAAAAACTGTTTCAGTCAATCTTCACTACAAACAAGTTTCTAATCTAATTAACTTCAATTGTTTACTTGAAAATACTTTGAAAATAACATAACAATAATAACAATAACAAAATGGAGAAAATACAAAACAGATTGTTAAAACTGTAAATGATAAATCTTCAAATCTACATTTCGCAAACAAAGATTGCAGGTTAAAATAACATGTCAATAAAATTAACAATGATAATTCCTGATATAATAACAAATAATATTGGTACAACAAACAGGTTTGTTCAACCCAGTATATTTCACAAATAAGAATTGCATTTGCAGATAACTATGGATAGAAACGCCAAAATCGACAAGTCTTTTAAAGCTGAGCATTTTTGTATGAGGGTGTTTCTACGATAAATGATTATAATTTTTGGCAAAACAAAGAAAATTGTTAATTTTAGCCTATTTCTAAACTTTATCATTTTAACAGTTACCGAGAGTATGTCTGCAAGAACACAAGTTATTTTATTACTATTACTACTTTGATTGCTTTTAACTGCAAATATTGGACAAAGTATTGTAGTCGTGGCGAAAAAAAAAATTCTGATTTTAGCGGAACTATGTCCTTTTGGGTTCTGCAACATTTTTACTTTATCATACTTAGTATGTTATTAGTATTTATTAATTAATTATTTGTTTATTTATTTTTTTCACCCTATTGAAAAGAATACGGTGAAGAAAAAAACACATTTGACAGTAAGAAAAAAAATTGATATGGCCAGGCACATGACTCATACAATTTAGCAGTGTTTCCCAACGCAAATAAACGCAAACACTGTTGTCCATGACAACTTCATGGAGTTGTGGCATTTTTATTTGAATTTATTTACATAAATTTTTTGGAGAATAAAAAGCGTATCACATGGAGCCCATTTTTCTAAAGAATGAGACTTGTTGGACACTAAGGTGGTTCAAAAATGCATTGCAAAAATTTTTGTGATGATAGAAAGCAACGATCCCCCAAATCGTTTCCAAATCCAAAAACAGTGGACACGTATTTTTTTTTCTTCGAAATTTTGATGTCTATTGATGCATCAAATTTACATAAGAATTGCATGAGAAAAAGACATTTTTTGGTATTTTTCGAATAATTGTTCGGGGTTTGGGAAAACTTAAGATTAAAGTTATAGGACTTGTAGAGGACTTTCCAATGAAGAATTTGAGCTATTATACATATGGCTTTGACACCCCCAACCCACCTCCTCAGTGCCCTGAAAACTACCGTTAAATGAAAAATTTACATTCTTCAGAAAATTTACCGTTCTAATCACTTCATTGTCCTTCTTTCTCATAGAAATCATTACTATAACACTAGTTGAATGTTTGTAAACATTTGTCAGTAATTTCCATTTGTTTAAACAACATCCATTTGTTTAAACAATTCGTTTTTCTCGAAACTCAGTCGGACATCTGTTTTCTGAGTTCGAAATGGCAGTTTATTATCTTAGAGTAACATTATTTATTAAACAATCAATGATTATTAATTTTCAACTGTTGTTCTAATTATGGTAGAAGTCAGTTTTTTTGTGAAATTAACTTATAAATTTCATGATCGAGGTATCTTGCCTATGTTATTAGCTAATAACCCCATATTTGTTTAAACAAATTCCATTTGTTTAAACAATTTTTTTGCTATTCTCCTAACATTCACTTTTTTTAGATCAGTCTGGTCAACTGTTATTGTCAAGTGACATCATTTATATTTTGGGATAATTTCCATTGTTTAAATAATAAGATATTATTCAAATGCATAATGGTGATATACAGGTGGTATGTAAATTTCAAAATAAATTAAAAATTACAGCCACAACCTGGATTTGAACCAGGGACCTGGGACCTGGTTCAAATCATTATTAAGTAAAATATTATTCGTTTTCAATATCATTTATTCGAAAAAATTGAATTGATTTAAAAGCTTTTTTCGGGAAATTAGGGAGTTACATTTCTTTAAAAAATATTAAATTTTCTAAGTCAAGCAATTTTATTAATCATATTTCTTTCTGCATTTCTTATTCTTATTTCCTACCACTGCGTGTCGCAAGATAATGTTGATTTGTTGCTGTCTGAAAATGTTTAAACAAATGTGGTTTTATTAGATAATATAGGCAAGATATCTCGAACATGAAATTAATAAGTTAATTTCTCAAAAATGTGCAATTTTCTACCATTATTAGAAAAAAGTTGAAAATGAATAATAATTTATTGTTTAAACAATAGGAGGATTTTGTTTTAATGAATAACGTCACTCTAAGGTAATAAACTGCCATATCGAACTCAGAAAACAGAATTCAGACGGATTTTTGAGAAAAACGTATTATTTAAACAAATAAAATTTGTTTAAACAAATGGAAATTAACTGAGAAATGTTTATAAACATCCCACTAGACTTATAATAATAATTTCTATGAGAAAAAAAAAGAATGAAATATTAAGGGTCAATTTTCTGAACAATCTACATTTTTTTTTCATTTAAGGGTAGTTTTCAGGGCACTGTGGGGTGGGTTGGGGGTATCAAATCCATATGTATGATATTCTACAAATTCTTCCTTGGAAAGTCCTCTACAAGTCCTATAACTTAGTCTTAAGTTTTCCCAAACCCAGAACAATTATTCGAAAAATACCAAAAAATGCCTTTTCCCATGCTTTTTCTTATGTAAATTTGAGGCCTCGACAGGCACCATTAAGAATCAAAACTTCGAAAAAAAAAACGTGTCCACTTTTTTTGGATTTGGAAACGATTTGGGGGGTCGTTGCTTTCTAAATAAAAATAGCCAATTTGAACTACCCTAGCCTAATGGACACGGTATCGGAAAATAACTATAGATATCATGTGTCACACTTTTGGAAGACAAAGTTTGAACAAATTTGCCCCGTGTTATTATTTCTGTGTTATTTTATTGTTAAAAGTGTAAAATTATTTTGTTTTTCAGTAAACAACAATTACCTCTTATATAATTAAATCAATCAACAATACTGCAAGGAAAATAAAAAGAGTTACCCAAGCTCCAAATCCACACCAGAAAACCAACAACAATCCCAAAAAAAAAAGAGGAGTCCATACTTACATTCTTCGAGACACCATTCATCGAGTACCCGCATGGTTCGAAGAGAAAATCATCAATCACCATGTTAGGGAGAATCTTGTCAATCCCAGATTTCTATTTACAAAAAAAAAATATTTAAACTCAGGCAATTTTTGAGCACCACACAACAACAACCTACCTTAGTAGCCTCTTCAGCATTCATACATTCTTCCTTAGTGAAAATAGCCATGATATCCGGATCCAAATCAGTCATCAAAATCTCCAAAGTTTGGTCAGGTTCCGGACCTGTAATCGGTTTGATAGTTTTCTCGGGGAATGGATTCAGCGTGTACAAGAACCAGCAATCTTTATTGACAGCGCCCAGACAGTACGCAGCACCGTCTGGGAAGATTGTATCGAGCAGAGCCACCTAGTGGTAGAAATATTTTATTAGGAACTGAGAAATATGAGTTTTAAGTTTTAAAAGATGATTACTTCTTGATCAAAATGCTGGTGCGGTGTTACTTGAAGTTCTGGGCGCTTGTAGTTCTTCCTTGAGTAGAAAAGGTCTTCAACTTCGGTGAATCCAGCAAATTGCTCGGCTAGTACTAGAAGAGGTTCGAGACAGAGTAGAGGAGTTGTGGTGCCGCAGGTTTTTAATATGAAGCGACGTTTCGAGACAAACATTGAACTTTCACTGGAAAGAAAGAGAGAAAAAATTTACTAATATATTCTTCAAGGAATCAAAAAAGTTTTTGTACAAGAAAAAGAGAAAAGATTTACGCACAACAAATACTTGAAACAGAAGACACCACAGTACTTTTATTTACATAAAATGGCATTGATTTCAAAAAGTAAAATTTTCAGAATTCAGGCGATTAAAAATGCAATTTATTAGTATTATTTGAAGCAGCCTACTGGGTATACAGCGCGAGTAATCGAAAAATAAATCGATTATATCTAAAATAAGTCAAAATGCGCAAAAACATTGAGATTAAAGGACACAAAATGCTGAATAGATTAATGTATCAAAATTGTTGATAATTCGTGTCTCATTTTAACAATCAATCAGCGAATGCAAAGTGGCAAGAAGCTAAAATAATTCACAACTAATATGGAATCATTTAAAATTAGGCTTATTGTTGTGTGGTTGCATGTTGCCTATTTTTCTAAATACACTCATATTTTCTTATGAACCTCTTACAGCAAAAATATCATATCTTGATGGAGTAAAATTTGGAATCTCGTCTATAGATTGGCCAATTATATTTACTTATGTTTTTATCATCAAACGACGCCTCGACGACCACATAGAAAAAAACAAATTAATAAGCGAACGACAATACGCATTCCAAAAAAAGACCGGAACCACATCAGCTGTTCTAGACTTGATAACGAACATAAAATGCAACCTAGACAAAAAGAAAGAAGTGACGGTCTTCATAGATATGAAAAAAGCCTTCGATACCATCAACAAGGAAAAACTATTACAAAAACTAGAGCGGTTCGGAATAACAGGTGAAAACCTAAAACTGATAGAAACTTACATCACGGATAGACCACAACAAGTTCAAATCGACGATATAAAAAGTGACACGACATACTCATCCTTTGGACTGCCACAGGGAGGAAACCTGTCACCAGTTTTGTATATCCTGTACACAAACGACATCCATGATCTAACGCTAAAGGGTAGATTGTCTGTGTTCGCTGACGACATCTGCATAATGTATACAAATAACAACATCCAAACAATACAGGAAGAAATCACCACCGACATTAAAATGCTGGAGAAATGGAGCACGGATAACTACCTCACCATAAACGAGCATAAAACAAACTACATGATTATGAACAACACAAGCGGAAGAAAGCTAAAAATTGAATTAAACGGCCACATGATAGACGACACTAAAGAGACGAAATACCTAGGCCTGAGGATCTCACACAACATGAAGTGGGATACACATGTCAACCACATTGTGAAACAAAATGCGATAGCAATATCCAAAATACACAAAATAAGGAATCTAGTCCCCAAGAACATGAGAAAGACAATCTACCACTCCATGTTTGCATCCAATATAAATTACCTTGGAACAGTGTGGGGTTCAACATCAATCAAGAATCTACAAAAACTACAAACAGCAAAATAGAGCCCTAAAACTAATCCACAACCTCGACTACCTCACACATACAAAAACTGTGTTCCAGATTACACGGGAACTAAACATACAGCAAACACTCCAAATGAACAACATTTTACTACTACACAAAGTGATAAACAAAAAAACTAGGTCGGATCTGAAACTTATGGCAAACAGAGATATACACACCAAAAACACCAGACATAGATCACACATAAGAACTCAAAAAATAACAAGAAAAAAATACACACTCAGTATAACGACCGATACTATAAAAAATTACAACCAACTGGACGACATCACCAAAAAACTAAACGACAAACCCTTCAAGACCAGAATACGACAAATGATTTTGGCGGGGAAGATCTGACGTGACTCTGACAACAAACGAAAGACAAGAAACCCTCGATACCGTCAGCCCGAGGATGAACTTCACCACTCGGGGCGAGGACAGAGGGAGGAAACCGCGTCGAGAATTGACATGTAATTCTAAATGTATACATATATGTGATAAAGGTTGTAAGCAAGTTTGTAAATATCGGTTACGATTTCACTTTAAGTTTAAATCTAAGAGCAGAACAGTTTTGATAGTTATACATGTTATATAGAAATGTTCCAGGAGTATAACGCAGTTTATTTGATTTTTTTTTCTTTAGTCATTTCAGAGTTATGAGCATCTTTGACGTGATATTTGAGAATGTTTTAGGTCATAATTCATGTTGCTAATCAAGCCTAGAGTTCTGACACATGTTTTGTCCACATGTTCCGCGGCTGTTTATGGACTATAAAATTATAAGATTTCAGCATACTGAAACCGTGAAACTTTTGACCTATACAATAGTATATACAATATAATATCGTTGATGATCAATGGATATAGATAAGTCAGCCATCGCACAGTGTTGCGGATTCGAAAAAAGCTGGCCAAAAGTCGTAAAAGTGAAGGTAGTAATTGTAAATTTACTACCGTGGAATCTTGTAGAGAGACAACCACTACGTATTGTGCGAAAAAGATAATGCGGATGGTTGCATACCTTAGCTGTGCCGTTAGTTCAAAGTGACCGATGTCGGAAGAGAACGCACAGCGCGCGACTTGTCAAAATATTACGTTGTATTAAAGTGCGAATAATTGTTGAGCAAAGTGTGTTTTGTTTAATCAGCTACATGGAGGGTGTTAAGACCCAGTTCTACCTCTCCTAAAACGCGTTTGCAAATAAAAGCGTTATTTATTGTTCAAAGTTTATGAAATTTTTTATGTAACTTCTTAGATAAATAACGAGTTGGGCTGGATGAAAAAAAAAATTTTTTAAAGATAAAAATCAATTTTACTTCTACATCTTTGGTTTTTTTCAAATATAAAACATTTAGCCCAACTCATGATACAAAAATAGATTTTTTTATTTAAGTACAATTTTAATCTAAACATTATAATTGCGATAACAAAGCGTAATTGCCAGAAATGTATGTAATTTGCCTATATTACGGGCCCGGTGTAGACAGCAGACGTTAGGAGTTTTAAACACCGCCTATAACTACGCCACGCCTACTGCTATTTTTAGATTAGACTGTTCACAAGTTATGAGTGTTATGACCGTAGCGTATATTGAATCGGGAGAACAGAGTTCTCGCATTTCACATTTATACGCACGGTTTACACATTTAACACACGATAAAAGTCATATACTGTATGATATTATACTTAGTGTAGTTATACCTGCTAGGTGTTAGGTACATTTAAACATCCGCGTCTGTCCTTTAGACGAATTAGTAAAAGACGACTACGTACCACCTAAGTTAAAATATTGCATAGATAATCTAAAAGAACAATATTGTAATTATTTAATTACAAATGAGACAAAGAGACCAGAACAGGACTCAAATGAACATTTTATTTAAAATGTCGGTTTTATGGACAGGAAGAGACAATTAGCAGTGACGAACTTGGGTCGGCTCTAATGAATATTAGTTCAGCGACTGTATTGGGCAGTATTACAGCGGGAATTGGATATAGCCAATGCCAGAATTTGTTTTCATTCATGAATCTTGCATTCATGGCGCCCAGAACGTTTATAAAATATAGCGAACTTGTAGGTGACAAAATATTTGGGATTTATATAAATGGTTTGGGGAACTTTGGACTATGTGCTATGATTTTACTTTATCATACGTAGTATGTAAAGTATTGTAATCGTGCCAAACAAAATTTCTGAGGTTTTAGCGGAAATGTCTTTTTGGATCCCTTGAACATTTTTGACCCAGGTAAAAAAGAATTCTGTGTATGTGTGTGTGCCTTTTTTGTGGCGACGATTCCGGAGAAACTACTAAGGTATCGGGACGAGAAGTTTCATAACCAAACTTAGAGCCGAAAAGCTTTCTGTTGAAAAGGATCCAAAGAAACTGGAGGTTTAGTCTTATAGCATTTTTGAAAGATTTTGCAAATAAGCCGCCATTTCTGGAAATTTGTCGAAATAGTTAAATAATAAATTAAAGTACAGGAAATTCTGAACAATTTATGACTATGGCATTTTTTGGTAAAATGAATAGTTTAGCTGCATGACCAAATTCTATTTTATCGAGATCGCTGCATTAAAACTAGTTAGCCAGGATTTGTCAGATATTGTGATTCTAATGACAGTAGGTAGTGTCAAACGCTGATGTTTTGACAATACCTACTGTCAATATAATCAAAATATCCGTCTAGTTCCAGTAGTTTTATTTTAATACAGACATGGCCGATCTCGATCAAATAGAATCTCATGCAGCTAAACTATTAATTTTATATATGGTATGATAAAGTAATGTGCCTGAACGCATCAGATTAATTTTTTTTATTTTTGTCTTCGTGTGTCACTGCCGTGCGTTCGTTCGATATCCAGCATGTTTATAGATGTATTGGGTCCTCACTGCTCGATTTTAATTAATTCCTTTCTAAATTGAAGTCCATAATTCACCGATGAGTTATCATGAGTTAATACATTTTTGTCAATTTACTATATTGTATGTATGCCACCCTGTTAAAAAGATTGAATATTATAATAGCAAGCGCGCTCTCTCTAAATTAAATCAATATATTTTCTTTTACCGCCTGGCGGCCGCCAGCCAGCTGTATGCATCTGCGACCGTGATGAGTGAGAACACTAATACATTGTAACTTGAGCGAAAGCGAAAGCGCCGACACGCGGCGACAAACTGGCTGAGTACTTCCCCTTCGAATGTACTCGCGTCGACTATGCTCCGCCTTTGCCTGCTTCCTCTAAACCCCCCAACTTCCCCTTATCATAAAACTGTGGCCTGGTTGACGTTGGTGGGGGCCAGGCAGACCACTCCCAGCAAAAAAAAACATCGCAACGAAATATTTCGTTTGGAAGTTGCGATGTTTTTAAAACGGAGCCTTAAAATTAAAAAATCTGATGTGGCCAGGCACATGACTTTATCATACTATATATAAAATTAATAGTTTAGCTGCATGAGATTCTATTTGATCGAGATCGGCTATGTCTGCATGAAAATAAAAGTAGAACTAGACAGATATGTCGAATAAAGCTGCGGTCGGATATTGTACTCCGCTGACACAGGGTACACTGTCCAAATGACACTTACGTGTTATTGGGTGTAAAAAGTGTACGGTATACTATAGGTATCCGAACGCAGCTATGACACTTTTTGGTACAATCAATAGTTTAGCTGCATGAGCAAATTCTATTTCATCGAGATCGGTCGTACTCCTTTAAAACTAGTAGCCAGGATATGTCAGATTATATGTCAGATATGATTCTAATGTCAGTACGTAGTGTCAAACGCAAATGTTTTGACAACCTTCTGTCAATATAAGCTGCGTTCGGATACCTATAGTATACCGTACACTTTTTACACCCAATAACACGTAAGTGTCATTTGGACAGTGTACCCTGTGTCAGCGGAGTACAATATCCGACCGCAGCTTTATTCGACATATCTGTCTAGTTCTACTTTTATTTTCATGCAGACATAGCCGATCTCGATCAAATAGAATCTCATGCAGCTAAACTATTAATTTTATATATGGTATGATAAAGTAATGTGCCTGAACGCATCAGATTAATTTTGTTTATTTTTGTCTTCGTGTGTCACTGCCGTGCGTTCGTTCGATATCCAGCATGTTTATAGATGTATTGGGTCCTCATTGCTCGATTTTAATTAATTTCTTTCTAAATTGAAGTCCATAATTCACCGATGAGTTATCATGAGTTAGGTAATACATTTTTGTCAATTTACTATACAGTATGTATGTCACCCTGTTAAAAAGATTAAATATTATAATAGCAAGCGCGCTCTCTCTAACTTAAATCAATATATTTTCTTTTACCGCCTGGCGGCCGCCAGCCAGCTGTATGCAGTCCGGTATGCATATGCGACCGTGATGAGTGAGAACACTAATACATTGTAACTTGAGCGAAAGCGAAAGCACCGACGCGCGGCGACAAACTGGCTGAGTACTTCCCCTTCGAATGTACTCGCGTCGACTATGCTCCGCCTTTGCCTGCTTGCTCTAAACCCCCCAACTTCCCCTTATCATAAAACTGTGGCCTGGTTGACGTTGGTGGGGGCCAAGCAGACCACTCCCAGCAAAAAAAAACATCGCAACGAAATATTTCGTTTGGAAGTTGCGATGTTTTTAAAACGGAGCCTTAAGGAAGGTATGTAGAATATTTATAAACATAGACTTATAATAAATGTATGCTCAGCATGTTTAAAAAATCCCGTCAAAAAATAGGTTTTTTAAGCTGAATGTTTGCAAATACAATTTCGTAAATCTAGGAAATAGTTAATTTCCCCGGAGATCCCACAAAGTTTGCGTATGGAGGTTATAGACAGTAATGTTCTGAATGGGGATTTATAAAGAACAGCGTTACATGTTGTTTCGCGAATGTATGGCGTCATTTTGAATGTAGCCTGATGTAACCGCATAGTCATCGCATTAGTATTAAAAACCAATTAAATCACGCTAGAGGGCGCCAGTAATGCAATATCGGCCAAAATCGATTTAGTTAGTGTTTATTTGACAATTTTCAACTATTTTCACCAATTCATAGTCACCTAGATTCATACACAAAAAAGTTATTATTGCGTTGCCCTGGCGATAAAAATTCACGATCGATATGTTTTTGTGTTCAGAATGTCATCATGATTGAAAATACCACACAAAGAATATAGGGTGCCATTTAAAATTTCAATGATGACGCCATTTCCGGAAAAACCGGAAGTCATATTAACCTCAAGAGTATCACAAAGAATGGCATTTTTTGTCTATTAACACTTTCCCAAATTTCATTTGTCCAACTTTATAAACAAAAAAAAATAAACGGGAGTACCTATGCAGTGGGTCACGCGGTATACTCGCAATAGTCCGATCAGCCGACCATGTTCACAATCTTCTGATTATACATACGTTATTGTTTCGCAGAATTGGTTACCATGGAAGTCACGTGCACCCGGGAAAACATCTTTCGAATGATCGATCATAGTCGGCGATCCGAAACCCCTCTTTTGCGATGTTAGAATCAAATTCAACGATTTTTTAGGAAAAAGGTCGGCCATATTGGATTTGCAATTTTGTATTTTGCTATTTTCAGTATAAATTTGCCACCTGCAAACCTCCTTTCTGCAATGTTTCTAACAAATTCGACGATTTCAGGAAAAAGTCCGCCATGTTGGATTTGCCATTTTGAATTTTGTAATTTTTATTACAAATTCGTTAAAATTTCAATCAAATTCGAAAATTTTTCAGGAAAAAATCCGCCATATTGGATCCGCCATTTTGAATTTTATTATTTTGACTTCAAATTCGTAATCAGCGTCATGAAAAAAACCCCTTCTACAATGTTTCAATCAAATTTGACGATTTTACGACTTTGGCCAGCTTTTTTGGAATCCGCAACACTGTGCATCGGTTAGTTAGGGCTTTGACATCCAGAGGGCAGGGGTTGGAGAAAGATTCATTCACAAATTATAGCGTTTTCGACTTATTCGCTTTTACCTACGACCGTATGTATAAATGTCCCTTACTCTTACGTCACGGACTGCTTCACTAGTATACCGCTTATAACAAATATGTGCTTCTGGTTTTGCTTTTGTGCTTTTAACGCACGACATAATGTCAGTTCTCCGTAGCTACAATAGATGTCGCGCGAATATTTTGATTATTTACTTGTCATTATTGATTTATATATATATTGAAATTTCAATCGTAGGTAAGTGCAATACTCGAGCTGTAATATATATTACATGCTCGTGAAAATTTATGTTGAATTTGTATTGGAATTTTCGGTGCACCCTTCAGACAAAGTTCTCCGTGGTTGCAAAAGATGTCGCGCGAATACATTGGTCAACCGTCAAATATCTTTACCTTTACTTATTTGTCGTTTTAGATACAATGTAATTGATAGTATCGGTCGTAGGTAAAATTATGTACAATACTCGAGTTGTAACGCATATTATGTGCTCGTGAAAAATAAAAAAAAACTCGCCGCTCGTATGTTAACTTTCCACTCGTACGTAATATGCTAGTTACAGCTCTTGTAATGTAATATACTATTATGCACGCACTCGGTGCGAACTGGCCGAGTCCGAGCATAAATATATAAATAAGTCGAAAAGGTTATTAATTTGTGAATAATTCTCACTCAAACCCCTGCCCTCTGGATGTCATGGCCCCAACTAACCTATGGCTGTCTATCTATATTCGTTGACAATCAACGATAATATCGATGGTCGGTACTTAACAGCGAAAAGAAAACCGAAGAAAACAGGCGATTTTATAAAAAGAATTCGGAAAATACTGCAACTGTTGTAACGTCACAGAAAAATTCTTTCGAGGAAAATGACAAAAATAAAGATTTCAAAATTGGATAGCTTAAAAGGTATTAAAAAGTAGGTGGGTATAAAATTTGTTTCTAATAATTAAATAAAATATAATAAAATGTTCAAATCTGGGAAGAAAGTATTAGACAAATGATCTAATTCAATGTGTTTGTGTGATACAACAAAGTAAACCAACCTCAGACAAAAAAAAATGACTTCAAAAATTGAAAATAAAATATTGACTGTTTTGTACCTACACGTATAGACTATTTTTATTTTTGCCCTGGTTTTATTAAAAACCCGTTCTTTTCTGTTAGATAATTAAAAAAAATATTTAAAATCCACAGTTACCAAAAAATTATATAGTTATCTACCTTCATTTTGGTGTATCGCTTTTAATTTCCAATGAATAAATACTTTTAAAAACAGTGGGAAGCTTTACGTGAAGCTTGTGTCTACTTAATGATCCCCCCGACGACCCCTCTCTTCTCAGCCGGTCACATTGACTGTAAAAAAAGGTTTAATATAATTGAAGAAAACCCAATTTACGTGAAAGAATTGATTTTGAAATTTGTTGGCAAAAAAAAAATTAAACTGACTATCTAGTTTATTGTAAATAAAATCAAAAAGATCGGATCACAAAGTTATGAGTTATGACCATATTTCAAAAATGACTCTTTATATTTTGTTCAAAATATTTCTGAAATCATTGGAAATTCAGCTGTTTTCTCATTAGAGAGCACACAATTCTGAACTACTTAGTCCATTTTACCGATTTTCTATCCTTAATAAGAACAAAAGTAATGACAAGTCACTGTATAGAACAAAATAAAATTCAGCCCAATGAATACAAAATTAAGTGCAAAATAAGCTGAAAATAATCTCAACTCTTACTTCTGTTAGTGGCAATGACGTCACAATTCTGGCTGCAACACGTGTGACTGGCATACATGGATAGATATTCCTATATTCAAGTTAAATAAACAGTCCTATTTCACTATCTCATTAACCATTTAAAAATTTCTTGTTCAAATTTATTTTTTTCTAATTTCTGTCGGATCACTTTTTTTTCTCGTGTTTTATCATTTTGGTTCATCCGATATAATTAGATAAACTAGGTATATATACGACGCTGCAAGCTACTCACAATAATCATTTGCTAATCATCACTCACCACTAATATATGTGTTTTGTAGTTTAATCAGTGGCGGCTCGTGATTTAGAAAAATAGGGGTTGCAACTTTCAGGTATAGGTAATACCAAGAGAGCTGCAAATGAGTCATCGATTCCAGCTGATAGTTTGGTGATACGTTACAGACCATTCCCGTGCGTTAGACAGAAACAGCGTGCTTTTTCATACGTCTGTTCTTACGCTTTTTAGCGATGACTCATTTGCAGCTCTCGTGGTTTTACCTATACCTACCAGTTTTATATAACATATGTTTTATAGAAAAATATCTTTATTTGTGCACTAAAAACATAACTAATTCTTATTCTTAAATACTCTAATTTTAATTATCTTTGGCTGTCCCACTTTTTTCCCGCAGAACTTTTTTTCCGATAGTAAATGTTCATACTGAGTAAAAAGTTTCATATGGATTTATAAGTTCTTTTCAATTCATTAAAAAGTTACAGCCGTTTGAAATATTAAAAAATCGATATTTTAAACGGCTCTAATTTCTTAATTCGGTCGGTTAAATGATTTAAATCTGTAATAACTGTTTTTGTCCCCACAAATCCACTCATTTTTGCTGTAAACATCAGCATTAAATGTCCTTGTAAATGACCGAGATTTGGTCGACACGCTGTCATCAGCATTAACTCATAGAAACTACCTTCGTATTAAATGTCTGTAAATGACCTCCCAAGCCTTTTTATTTCGCTCTTATCGATGCAATTTAGAATGCTAAATGGTTGAGGTAATAAACTCTGCACTGAATTCATTATTTGTTTTTAATTTCGTGTAATAAGCGCGTCACGGGCAACCAAACTACACAGCGTACGAGTTTCAAGAGTCAACTCTACAACCAGAATGCAATAATGCACGTCGCCAGTCGCGTAAGCATGACGTCGCTTCGCTTCTAGGCACCACTGGGGGCGTGGTCCAATAGTTCTGGTGTACTGGATACTTGCAACCATTTCAAAGTAAACGAACCAATCGACGCGGCCCAATTCGCTCGCTCGCGGGCTATAATTCAGGCGTCGATACGTAGTGTAGCGGTAGCAGACGGTTGCGGCCTTGTTGCGGCCCTAGGCCGTATAGCCGACTTGCGCTTGGAATTCTCGAGAAAATGCTCGATATTTTATTAAATTATATGTTATAGATCGTTGCGTATTGACTATTATTTATCATACAATTAAACTCTTTTTGTTTCCTTATTATTTTTGGGGGTTGCGCAAACCTGCAATCCAATGCACGAGCCGCCATTGAGTTTAATTATATTTATATATGTAGGTAGGTACTTTGTAAACGACCTAATAATATGTTTAGTTAATTCTTTATTATTTATTGAAGCAACGGCCATCTCGCATGTCTTTTTCTACATTATTTCAACATGGACTCGGAGTCGGTAAATTTTTTCCGACTCCTCTGAAATTTCTCTGAAGTCCGACTCCACGACTCCGACTCTACAGCCCTGCTTTCAACAATCATACATCATCTTAAGCTCATTTTTTCACATAAAAATGTATTAGCATATTATTCTGTAATAATCAATTCTTTTGAAACAATGTAATTGCATTTTTATTCGATTTAAAAAAAATGTTTCTGAGAAAAGTACATTCTTTTTCTATGTAGAGTCATAAATACTAAAATAATCAACAGAAAATTTATCTTTGCAAGTAATACATTTAGCTATACAGTTTTCATACAATCGACGTAACAATATCTCCAAAACAGTAGATTTTTGTTACAAAAATCGATGTTCTTGGAACGGAAAATGTTTGATAGACCTAGTCCAATATTATGACACTCTGTAAACAAACTAGTTCTCACATCTCTTGAATTTGATAGAATCATTTCCCATTCTACACCAATTTAAACTTAAAATTTAAAACTGTAAAGAAAATTATTAAAACTAAAAATTCATATTTTTACTTAGCTGCATGAATACAACAATTTACCAAATGTCATCTCAATGATATTTAATTAATTTAATTTATTATGTTCTTCATGACATTGGTTAAATATAGTAGTAAATAATACACAATGTGTTTTCCAGCGGTTATTCTTGAAAAGAGGCATATGCCACAACAACATTAATTGTTAATAAGTTGCGTGAAGAATTCTCAAGAAGTGCAACGTAGGATAACAATAACAATATGCACATGGAAACAACATTGTCTGTCAAGCTAAAAATAAATAATTTCTCGATGACATAATTCGATAATTCTGCTACTGAATCAATAATAAAAATAGCAGCCACAACAAAAAATATTTTCATCACAGACGACGACGCAGCTATAGCAAAGCTATGTCAAAAATTATTTAAATGCTTCCAGCGGATAATATAACTCTAAAGTTATCACAAAATATTGATCATGGCAAATAATACTTAGTAATAATAGTAATTAGAAATATGCGCAATAAAAATAACATATTTTTTATACGTACTTACCCATATAAAAAAACTTTTTATCATTTTTATTGGACTTTGGTCGCAGGGGTCAATGTGAAAATTAAATCGGGTCATTTTTCTCCGGACTTTGCTTCACTGCATGATTAGAGGTCATAGCCTGCCCACAATATTGATAAAATTCCCTCAGCCTATGTTAATATACATTTATTTTTTTAGTTTAGTTTAAGTTGTAGTTTACCAAGAAATTCCATATCATGGCCAATATTGATTTATTTGTTGACGTCATAATTAGTCTTCCAAAATATATTTATTACAATCATTGAATTCTAATCTGCTAAGCTGATTAACGAGCGAAATTATCAAATTATCCAGAAAATCCTTGCGACCGATCAAAAAGTCAAAGTTATTTAGATTTGCGTAAATAAACATCTACAAAAAATGATTTTACTTTCTCCACAAAAAAACAGGCAAACCGATAATAGTTGCTAAGCTATTTGTAGAAGATAAATAACATTAACTAAAAGTGATGTGAAATATGTATCTATTTAAATTGTAATTACAAATAAAGCAATGATCTTGACAATGACAATGAATAGCAAAATTAGCAAGTAGCTACATAAATAAATTGTGTAATACTGTAATGTGTATCTAATGTTAATTTAAACAGGATTGTATTCTTATAGATTTGTTATTAAATTCATCCGTTGATGTCGGTGTAGATGTATTAGCGTATGTAGATAAGATCATAATATAATAATACTTCAAGTTTAACGCCTTAATAATAATAATAATATGTACAATTATTTATATACAAAAAGACATTTAGCATTTATAAATATAGAGTAAATGCACAACTATACAGTATGTCTCCGAAAAAGTATTGACTCCTGTGTATGACTACTCATAACTCTAAAACTACTGAAAAAAATTAAATAAAGTGTGTCATACTCCTCAACCATTTCTACATAAATTGTATGACTATCGAATTTTTTTGCCTCTCGGTGTAAACATGAGCGCAAGAAAAGTGAAAAAATATAGCCAATTTTTTTCTCCTAAACCGCTTACCCGCCTTTTCACATGGGATACGGCGTCCGTACGTTTTTATCCGTGTACGGTCGTAGTGTAGCTTTTCACACAACACGGATTTCAAACGGCACGTCACGGTACGTTTGAAAGGTTCGATTTAATCTCATACACTTCGAACCGTACACGGACAAAACCGCACGGACGCCGTGTGCCGTGTGAAAAGGCCGTACCACTTCTATCGATTGGCGTTTTTCTTATCTTCAGTTTTTATATAATAAGGTTGTAAACAATATTTTGATGGAAGCGTATATATCAGTAACGAATGTTAACAGGACAATGCAGTTAGCATGCAGAATCCTTGTTTACTGCGATACATATCCTTTGAATTTAATAGTCCGTTTTTGTGGACTTGGAATATGGAGTTAGCAGATTTTCCGATTAGTGGCGAATACTAAATTAAGTTTTGCTTGATAAATTAAAAAAAATATTGAAAATGTATGCCCGATTTCTTTTATATAAATATTGAAACTACGGTGACCAACTTTTCAATACCCCAAGGCGGGACGCTGAGATCAGAGGGAGTACATAAATAAATATATTCAATAATTTAGTCATATTTTTTACTTAAATAATCACAATTTTTGGGTGATCTTGAGTGATTCTTGAACATTTTTGGCAGTGATCTAAAATGGAACAAATACATGCAAATTCTTTTTTTTAATAAGCATAAGATGCCATATTGAAACTAATCTAAAAGATTAACCATCAATTTAAATCTGAATTCTTAAAAGTAGATACTTGTCTCTAATAGGCTATCCACTGATGTCCTATATTTACTTTGTCCTAAACAAGAAGCACTAACACTTCACTCACTGTGTTCTGCTTTTTAAATGCAAATTCTTTGAACTGCAAAACATTCAGTTCTTCTGTTTCTTATTTTGTTTTTTATTACTTCACTTCCAAAGAATAGTGTTCCGACTGAAAATGTGGTCCATATTGCCCATAAGTTAAATATTGTTTTTTAAAACTTAGTTGTTGTATGGGCATTTTTGCTTTTTAACTACATTTCTCCATATTATATGATTTTGTTTTCGATAAAAAAAAACATATCTTTTGCCTAATTTTAAATCAGTGTTTTCTGGTTATCTTTATTTACTTTGCAATCCAATAATATAACAGTTTTTTGTGGTCCAATTCGAAAATACAATTTTTTGTTAGAATAAGCCAATATCGATTAAGATCAATCCACAAACATTTAAAAATCTATAATTGATCATTATTGTGGAAGTACTAGACCATAACTAGACTAGGTAGACAACTGTCAAAACTGTTTTCGTTTATAAAATCAAACTCTGCTTCTTACCGACTAGATACGTTTTCAATCCTTGATAACAACAAATTTCATAACAACATGCAAATGAACGAATTTTATTTGTTTATTCGAAAACTGTACGTCGAACGAAAAAAAAT
>OZ014510.1:38216975-38224475 GCA_963966075.1 Aphodius sticticus | reverse complement strand
ATTCACAAAATTCAATCCTCACCGATTTATTAACCAAAAATATAATCTGTCACCACGCAAATATGAAGCAGCAATAATAAAGACATTATAATATACAAATATGTCAATACTATACTCAATTTGTCAAAAATTGATAAACAGGTTTGTCTTGGTTTGTCGATATAAGGAATCCGACAAAAGGAGACCGACGATTCTAAAAGCAACAAAGAATGGAATGACTTTTCCTCATTTTTAGCGCCGAAACTGACACAAACAATATGGGTTTTACGTCTATATGCGTACCTACTTTCCTAACACGCAAAAAATGTATGTCACCGTGAAATACGAATACCGACAACGACATTATGTTTATAGACGGGGTAGGTGCTATAAAAGAAGACAAAACGCCATTATTCTGTTAGTCATTTCCACTTACCATCGGCACAAAGATTGAGAAATTAAAAATAAATAAAAGCAATTGACAATCTTCTCGCTATG
Organism: Aphodius sticticus; assembly: GCA_963966075.1. Lineage (NCBI taxonomy): Eukaryota > Metazoa > Arthropoda > Insecta > Coleoptera > Scarabaeidae > Aphodius > Aphodius sticticus. Next base: position 38,223,998 of record OZ014510.1, on the reverse strand, counting down.
TACCGAAAACATAATCAAATCAAAGTACAGTTCAACAGTTATTCGACGTCAAAATAACTAGATAAAAATATTAGGTATCCATAATTTGTATCAATCATTTATTTTATATGATTTATTTCGTTCATGGCGTAAGTAAAGATTGCGTAATTCGTAAGAAACGTATTATCACGTATGGACCACGCTGACTGAGATCGCTATGCGTCCACCTCGGCAGTTACACAAATAGAGTCCACCACTTTATTGTTAGTGATTTAAGACACGCCCAGCTATCCTGTTACATTTCGAAGCTGACCTGTAATATTAGTAGTGTTCGATTGCTGGCCGCGCTTAGTTCTGTTCAATCTGATTCGCGCTCAGTTGGCTAAAGTGCAGTTCGATTGCTCGTTTGACGTCTGAGCAAAACTGATTCCACCAATAGGAAGCAAGTATTTCAAATTTGCGATCAAAAAGAACAGAACGCGCTCAGTTGAAAAAGATCGCGGCCAGCAATCGAACACTACTATTAGCGTGCTGCACGTCGGCTGTTTCGTTTGTATAGCTCTATCTCATTCTGAATTTTCGTCGCCTCGTCGATGGCTTGCAAGGCAAAAATTGTATAAACCACATGAATAAATGATTTTCTATTCAGTAAACATACTCATAAATAAACGATCGACGGAAAAAGTAGTTTACACCACATGGAGTAATAACTCCGGTGCACTTGTCCGGTCCAATAACTTCTCACATCTCAGTGCAGCGACAACTGGTGCGATTTAAATAATGTATGAACCATCGCAAACTCTCCCATTGATAAAATAAAACTATATTCTAGAGACTGAATACAAAACACACTAATTTAGTTGTCCGGTGTCCGATCTTTACAACCAACCGAAACACAGACATTGCACATAGGTACTACGGACGAACGTTAAACATTGCAAACTTGGTAAAATTCAAAAACTACCGACAAATTTTGATCGGACTTTTACCTATGCATTCTTTAAATGAATTATTATGAATTATTTATTTATGTACACGTTTTTATGTTCTTGACTAAAACTTTGTATTAGGCTATAATCAACTGTTTCCGAGATATAGTGGGATTAACTTTGCATTTTTTAAAAATTCTGACTGTGGTAACGAATGAGGATAACGAAACAAATATGTCAAAATCTAATTATTTTTTACACGTATATTTTTTTAAAGCAGCGTCGACAAGGGCAAATTACTTCTAACGAACTTTATGAAAAGTTAAAGACGAGTATGCATTAGAACGTGAGTATATACAATCAACATAACCTTTACATCTTGAAGACGTACAGAATTGTTCATAATGCCTACAATCACCGCACGTGGTTGTACATCAAAGGCAACAAATTGACTTCAACGAAAAGGTTAGTTTGTGTTTTATAGAAAATGCTACAGTTGCTGAATAGAAATGGAACATTTAGTGTCTTTGCACAAATATTCCAGACTCGTTGGAATCTGGTTGCCAGAAATGCCAGGCAAATACCATTATATAAAGGAACGAATCAGATATGTCATTATGGCATATTTTCTGGTCGGTATCTTACTGTATCCAGTTGAATTAGTGCAAGGTAACTCCCTAAATTACAAACCGAAAGTCTCTATCACAATTTAGAAAAACAAAATAATAACAACATTTTTTTTCACATTTTGATGATGTTATTGTTATTTAGTACAGGCAAATTAAGTTGAGAATGAGCATTAATTGTAGACAGGAGTTTTATCATTGGAAATTGTAAAGGGGCTCATAGTGAACGCAAGGGCGTAGCCAGAAGTTTTTACAGGGGGGGGGGGGGCAAGGAGTCAGAAAAATACCAAAATTTAAGTAAATAAATATTTCTTATCGCATATCTTTTTGTTTATAAAAATATATGTATGAGGTATGTACATAATATGAAATATGCTAATAAAACATTACGTAATGTTAAGTTTCCGCTTGTTTTCGGAAAACTTCTGCAGGACAGATTCTTTGAATTGCTCTTGGTCTTCATTTGCAATGTTGCGATGAGCGCTGAGCATGCTACCGAAACATATATTCTTGGAGGACATGTATCAAATGTATCAAAATGTACATATAAGTGTACAAGAACAGTAATACTAATATATCATAATTTCCAAGATATTTGCGAACAGCGAATTAATGCAAGAACCGCCATAGCGCCATCTATTGCGCTGGTTTCCAAATAATAATTAATACTTAGTAAAATAGTTTCTTATATCCATTGCAAAAAAAACACTGCTTTATTATCGCGTTCAATAACTACACATCACACAGGCTTCAGTAATATACAAAGTAGATATATAGTGGTTGCCAAACCGACAAGTAAATTGAAGATATAATTTTAGACTGCTTTATTACAAATAACATTATATTATTATATAAGGTTATTTGTAATAAAGCAATCTAAAATTTTTACTTCAACTTGTCGGTTGCATCAACAATTCCTCTATTAATTCCCAATAAATCAACTTAACAATAAATACCTCACCCTGTACTGAGATTTGGAGGTAGGTACTGGTATTTGAGTTGCATACTCGACTGTAATTTATTAAATTACATTTTCTCATAAAATAATCACAACTGGCTTTTACAGTACATGTTATGTGTCTTTGTAAATTTATTATGTACCTAATACAATTTTGAGCATTTTTATTTTGAGCGCCGGGGGGGGTGGGGGCAGGTGCCCCCCCCCCCTGCCCCCCCTGGCTACGCCCTTGAGTGAACGTAAAAAAAAATAAATGCAGGTCATGGGGTGGTATAGTGTTTATTTGGGAGGGTTGAAAGCGGGTGCAAAGTATATTATTGCGTTTTCCTGCGAAACTTGACGTTTAATTTAAAAACGTCCTATACTAAGTTGTAGATCATAAAAAATTCTACAACATTCACTTTTTACTATGCCAATGCCAAAACGAATTTTCTGTTTTTTATTTTTCGTTGTCGCAACAATAATTCAATTTTAACCAAATTTTGTAAAAGCGTACCTTTTTATACTTTAAATAAGCATACATTTTTTATTACACAAAAAACAAGAAGTTTTTCAGATATTTAGCTTTTTTCGTCAAAATCAGAGTTTTTTAAAAAAGAAATTCTGCGGTGAAAAATCATCGTACCGAGTTCTTCTGGGACTCATTTTTGTTGTTTTTACATCTACTTATTGATACAATAATAAAAATAATAGTCCTTATTTAACAACGATCAAAAATTGGAAAAACTCAAAAACGACTTTTGCAACAGTAAATTTTTTAGTAATTGTTCATTATTTGTTTAAATTTTTATGAAAATTGCAATACTGGTTACGACATTCAATTGTACGGAAAAAATACAATGGAAACTGTCTCTCATTTCTACACTAATGCTATAACCATTAAATTGGATAAGAAATCTTCAGATAAGTAAGCAAAATAATCAGTTTTTGTCTTAGAATCAAAAAGTATCCAATACAAAAGATGTAGGTCAAGAAAAAATCTACAACTTTTGTAGAGATTACTATATAGCATACCCTCAAAACTTCCGAGAAAAAATGCAAAAATGCAAAGATTGGCATAGTTATTTATTTTTAATTTTTTATTTGTAATTCTGTTAATATATATATTGACGGGGTGGGGTCGTTCGGAAAGAGATATTCGAACTAACGATGCCTGTCTCTCCGTCTGCATTCTACGTTGTCAGCAAGGCCCTACGAGGTGTGCCAAGTTAATAGTTTCCTCCAGACCGCTGTGCGAACTCATGTGCCAGGGTTGCGTGCCGTCTTTTATACTGCTTGGTCAAGGTCGGGTGTCGACACGTAGTTGAAGGGGGCTCCTACGCCCTCGCTGGTCATGGTGCGATGGTGGCGACCTCGAAAGCGCTAATACGGAGCGCACTGGTATTAGGGGCGTGTCACTTTATTAACTTTTGTAATTTATTATTATTAATTATAATAATACTAAGTACTAATAAATAGCACTTAAGTACTATTTCTACTGTATTGATGTTATGACAACAACAACTTTAGTAGAGTTTTCATAAACAGTCAGTGATTTTTTAAGACATAAATAATTTACTTTGAAAAGTTTCGTCAAAACTAAATTAAAAGTAAAAATACTAAAAAAAAATCAATTTTTCCTTTTTATTAATCCTTTTTCTCGGAAGTTTTGAGGTTATGTTATATAGTAACCTCTACAAAAGTTGTTGATTTTTTCTTGACCTACATCTTTTGTATTGGATACTTTTTGATTCTAAAACAAAAACTGAGCCTTTGCTTACTTATCTAAAGATGTCTTATTCCAATTTAATGGTTATAGCATTAGTGTAGAAATGAGAGACAGTTTCCATTGTATTTTTTTTCGTACAATTGAATGTCGTAACCAGTATTGCAATTTTCATAAAAATTTAAACAAATAATGAACAATTACTGAAAAATTTACTGTTGCAAAAGTCGTTTTTGATTTTTTTCAATTTTTGATCATGTTGTTAAATAAGGACTATTATTTTTATTATTGTATCAATAAGTAGATGTAAAAACAACAAAAATGAGTCCCAGAAGAACTCGGTACGATGATTTTTCACCGCAGAATTTCTTTTTTAAAAAACTCTGATTTTGACGAAAAAAGCTAAATATCTCAAAAACTTCTTGTTTTTGTGTAATAAAAACTGTATGCTTATTTAAAGTATAAAAAGGCATGCTTTCACATAATTTTATTAAAATGGAATTATTGTTGCGACAACGAAAAATAAAAAAACAGAAAATTCGTTTTGGCATCGGCATTCGCATTTTTCTCGGAAATTTTGAGGTCATAGTAAAAAGTGACCCATATGAATGTAGTAGATTATTTTATGATCTACAACTTAGTATAGGACGTTTTATTCAAAAACAGTTTCGCCGGAAAACGCAATAATATACTTTGCACCCGCTTTCAACCCTCCCAAATTAACACTATACACCCCATGACCTGCATTTATTTTTTTACGTTCACTATGAGCCCCTTTACCATTTCCAATGATAAAACTCCTGTCTACAATTAATACCGGTTTTGGCTTATAATCAGTTAATTTGCCTGCACTATTATTATTATTTGTATCTACTTTGTACCAATAATGTAGAACACAATGTTTTCTTTAGTATTACTTTGTGTCCTGATACCAGGATTTATTCTAAAAATATTGCAGATCCTAAAGCAGAACTCCAAGAGTACGTAAATGCAGTTTTCCTTATACTATGCTACATCAACTTGACATACAACATCCTACTCAGCATTTTACTTCGCGACAAGATAATCAGGGTTTTGAAAAAGCTAACAGGCCATAGTAATTTTGACGACCCCCCTCATATTGGCATCGTGTACCAAAATATAGATCTGCTAGTTTTGGCAATTATCCTCTACGTCTCCATTGGTGCATTGTTCTTGGTCCTGATGGAGATCGCTTTTGTGAAACGATGCGAAAATGATAATTATAGAGATGGTAGAGACTTGTTATGTGGATACTTGATTAGGCTGCACTATCCTTATAGCATCAAAGCTGGTGTCTTATGGTACTTGCATCTGGTGATTGAGTTCTTCAGTTTGGAGTGTTTAAATATTGGTGGCGTTGCGTTCTGTTGCTCTTTGATCACGTCGACAGAAATTATTATTGCAAAGATGGACCATTTGAACTTGATGATTACACACTGTGTAAATACCATACCAAGAAGTGCGAAGAAGAGGCAGCTTGGAGTATGCGTCAGTTACCATATCTACATCATTAAGTGCGTGAGATTGTTTGTAAACTTTTGAAGGTAAATTACAGAGGCAATTCTGATCAAAATTGTCTAACCATAGGTTAGTGGATGAACTCAACGATATCTACATGCCGATCATGTGTCCAGCTTTCTTGAACTACAGTGTTCTGATAGGATTACAACTACTATCTCTATCAATGGTAGGTAACCGTAAGTAATATTGTTTGATCTGAAAACCCAGTCAAATTAAGATTTCATATCGAAAAAAAAACAAATTCGTCTGGATTGTTCTTAACACCATCGCAGGGTATTACAAAGAACGCGAAAAAAGTCCCCATCGATACCGTGCCTGCGTCACGAGGTATTCACGGTCAAAGATGACTGAATTCGGTGTTAACAATATCTTAATTTTTATTCGTCAGACGACAATGAACGTTAGTAGGAAATTTCTAGATCTTTTAAGTTTCTACAAAAAATTCTGTGTGTCAAGATTTGTAAATGCTGACGTTTCGCGAACCATGTTGCTCGCTTCCTCAAAGCTAATTGAATACTAAAGACCTACCAAGAAAATCTCCCTTATATACCTAAATTTCCACCTCACTGCGCACATCTGGAGCTACCGGTCCCATGTGCTTTTCCACCTGACCGCGTTAGGATCGATTTCCAGACCCTACTAATGTCAATACCGTCCTCGCGATTGATGTTGTCAGGATGTTTGTAAATTTCGATGGCTTCTCTTATAAACCTTTGATGATAATTACCCACCCTTGCCAACATCTTCACGTCATCGAAATTCATTGTGTGTCCCAACTCGTGGCAGTGTTGAGAAACAGCTGACTGTTGAATCTTGCGTAGCCGGGTGTCTCTACTGTGCTCCTCGACACTCGACATTCGATACTTCGTCCTGTCTGTCCTACATAGCATGTTCCCCACTCACATGTTATCTTGTATAGCCCTTTGTTCTTCAGGGGTGATCCTTTACCTTTGCTAGTGCTCTGTACCTTACCGTGATACCCGATTTCTTCAGTAATCTACCGATTCTTTCTAATACCCCACTTACGTATGGCAAGCAAGCGAACCCCTTTGACTCTTTTGACTCGCTTGCTTACCATACGTAAGTGGGGCACCAGCAAAGCTGGCGACGATTCCGGAGAAACTACTAAAGGTGTCGGGACGAAACTTCATATTTAGAAGTTTCATAACCAAACTTAGAGCTGAAAAGCTTTCTGTTGAAAAGGGTCCAAAGGAGCTGGAGGTTTAGTCTTAGCGTTTTTGAAAGATTTTGCAAATACGCCGCCATTTATAGAAATTCGTCGAA